>RQTK01000175.1:103256-146445 GCA_003991915.1 Elysia chlorotica
ATTTTCATTTTTTATATATATTTTTTTATTATTATTATTGTTGCTGTTGCTGTTATTGTTGTTGTTGTTATCAACTATTGATATTTTTCAATTGCTAATCATTGTTTTGTAAATTTTTAATCGAGTTTGTGCAAGATAAGAAATGTTAATATAGACACAGGAATATATTATTGTGCAGAATTATTGAAACCATCCGTACATAGTTTCCAATCCCTTTCACAGCAAGGAACAAAAAAGAACAAAATAAGCCATGGTTTTATGTCTTCTTTTTAATCATTGAAAATAGGAATTTAGGGATGGGGGACAATTTTGCTTTAAACTTAAAAACAATAAAATAGTTCATATAATAGATTTCAAAAACAGAACTGTATAAGTTAATATTTGTGTACAAAAGTTTTAAGATTTATTATCAAATTCGGCTTGATACGTGTTAAAAATTCAACGTGAAACAATCCATAGCAATATAGTAAGAAAAGATAGCGAATTTGCTTACTTTCTACCTCAAATTCTCAACTCACCAGTTTCGCATTGAGAAGCCAAGTATTTGTAAGGATTGGTCAAAGAAAAGATAAGAGCAGTATAATGTATTGGAATGAAAGGGAAGTTAAGAATGTAATAAACTAAATAAAAAGGTGAAAAATGTTTAAGACCCCTTAAAAGCAGCATGGTTAAAAGAACTGGCTGCAGCATGACAAAACTATGGTTATTAGAATTACAAGCACATGAAGGCTAAAAATCCTAAGACAGAAAATAAAGGCAAGGGCAACCACTCACTTTCATCATGTATGTCAAACTTGTAAACTTCAAGTTAACGCATTATGACAATGACATTTTTTTTTGAATAAAATAGATTTTTCGAAAAGTAACCAAATATTTCTTCTTTTTTTTAAATATCAAATTATTTGAACAATCTTTCTTTCTATCTTCCATGAAAGACAGGTTTGCATTTGCACATATCACATACATTATACATTGTGACAAAATCTCTTTTAATATACTCAAGTTAATGATTATCATGAGAGCAAATTTTATTTCATTTTTTTTTATTGTAAAACTTCTGCAAATTTCAAACATGTGATTACATTTTGAGGTTCTCTCGTTTCAGGTAGGCCTGTATAAAAAAAAATATCAATTAATCACAGTTAACTCAGCTGCTTATCTCTTTCAAATTTATTTGCACTAAGACTTCATTTACCAATAACTTACTCCAATACCGATACAAGTTCACATTTTCATTTATATTTTAAATCTTCACCAACTATTGAAAGAAGTGAGCCTATCTATAAACTGAAAGAAAAAAAAAATGTTTCTATAACCTTTGCACAATGTAAATTCATTTCCCTATTATAACAGAAACAGGGTACTTGTATCACACACTCAAGTCAAAGAACTTTCACTGAGAAGCTGATGTCGCATCCCCAAAGATGCATTTCAGTAGTGGTTCATAGTGGACACATGATACTTGATTGCTAGCCTTGGTGCCGCACCAAGAGTTCTCTCCCCCTCCTACAGACTGGTACTGTACTGGCGGCACTGGGTAGTCTCTCCAGTTGAGAGCGTTCAGGAAGTCTTCGTAGCAGATTGCCTCATTGTTGTTCTGTGCCGTTTTTGCCCTGGGAAATCAATTGAGCAGTTACGTGATAGTAAAGGATCATTTGCAGAGAGTACAAAGACTTATCCCTGCTAGATTTAAAAAGAAATGTTTCCGAGTGAAAAGCTATAGTTAAGAGAATTTTTTGTACCTCTTTTCTCCTGATTGCTCAAATACCAATAAATGTGTTTTTTATTACAATTTCTAAAGTAAAATCTCTGGCATGAAAAAGTTAAACTTAAAAAAAAAAACTTTTTGATTCTAAGAAATACAATAATTATTTGATAGACCAAGGCTGGTTGGAAATCAGGTGTTTAAGGATATACACCTCGTCAAATTGTCAAATTTTAATTGGATTTAAATTGTGTAGGAGTTCTTATGAATTAATATACCTTAAACCGATTTGAAAGCTTTGCAAATTCTATTGTGAATGTTTTATCATGGACAATTTCAACCTGTAGAAGGTGAAAAATTTTTGTGTGTGTAATAAATAGAATGCAACTGTTGCAATTTGCTGAAGCTGGGTTAGGGTCGGGGTTTGGTTTGATTTGTTTGTTGCTTAGTGTCCAGTGATACTAGGCCCTACCTTATAAGCTATACTGTGGGCAGATCCCTAAACTAATGTCTTAAAGAAAAGTGGTAGTTGTAAATTAAAAAATTTAAAAACTTACACAGACAAAGCTGCCTGGAGCATGTCACTAGGCAAGGGGACGTGTTGAGCAATGAATTCCTTCCTGATTGTCTCTCTGTCCAGAGCACCGCAGCTAAAAAAGATTGGTCAAAATGAAATATAAATGGTTGAAGATATATTTAATATATCAAACAGTCATGATTAGCAATTGAACAAGAATAACACAAATATTTGTGAATAATAATAGTAGTCATTATAACAATAACATCCTGCCTCGTGTGTGGCAACACATAAAATTTCCATACGTCAGTCTTGGGCCCTGTTGCCATAAAGAACATCAAAGATGTTAAACTAGGAGAGAGGGAGAGAACTCCCTCGCTCTATAAAGAACAATAAGCCCAAAGTTGATATGGTGAAGGCTTTTCAGCTGGGGCACAGTAATTCCTACAAAAATTTGCCATGCAATAGTAAAGTGCATAGATTTAAGAAATAATACTGTTAAGGTTATGCAATCACCACTGCCGCCACCTCCGCTGCTGCCACCACCACCACCATAATGTTCAAAATGTATTTATAGTCCTTAAGCTTTGTCTAGCCCACAATGCCCACAACTTAATAATAATAATAATAATAATAATAATAATAATAATAATAATAATAATAATAATAATAATAATAGTAGTAGTAGTAATACTTTAACATACCAATCCTTATCAAGGTGCCTGAAAGCTGCAGCCAAGGTGCCAAAGCCTTCAAAGTTACGTTTCCTCAACTCCTCTTGCATGATTGCCATCAGTTTCTCAGTGTCAAGAACAAGGTCATTAGGGCGGTCACTATATTGGCGAGCAACTGTCATGATCTGTAAATTGTTTAAAAGTTTAAAATGGAAATTATAAATTAGCTATAACAAGAAAAGATTTACAATGTATTTATTTTAAATTAATTGATGCCAAGTTTCAATAATTCTCAAGAACATCAGTTGTCTGTTCTCTGTTTGGTTGATTGAAGTTTGAACAAAGCAAACTTGACTTGTTTCCAATTCATAACAAGACATGGCTAGCACTGCTACCTCAATAGGCAGCCTAGCGTAGCAATATGGTTGGTTAGGATCAATCAAGATCAGCAAGAGGTAACACAGAGGATACATGTGTCTGTTGTTTAGCTAGCTCAATTTCTGATTATTTTGATATGTTTCAGAGTTGGTCTCACACGTCAAGGCAAGCAGAGAGAAGAAGTGTGAGGAAGCATGACCAGCATACTTAGCTGGGATGCATGAGGGGCAATTTTGTGAGGAATTTTGAAATTGTTATAAATATGCACTTATAAAAATTATTTATAATGTGATTCTCTCAAAAAGTATTTTTTGAGACAAAAAACCTCCTCCAGTACAAAGTCACCAATTGGTTTAAAAATTCGTATGATATTAATGATTGATATATACACATGATTGTAAATGAACAGTTTCTTGTTTTTGTTTTTTTATGTGGTTAATTTGTTTTGGTTTTGAGAAATTATGGTTTTGTCAAGAAAAATGATTTTCTTTTTTTTTTTTTCAATGCCGAAAAGTAAAGTTAAAGTATTATTTCGCAAAGAATTGTAGCACAAGATGTAACTTTGAAATTCACTAATTTTAGGTTTAAAAGAAAACACCATAGCGGCAAACCAATATATTTAAAAAAAATAAACTAGACTGCATGAGACAAAAAAATCACTCTTAGGACCAACACTTAAGAATGTTCCTATATAAGGGATTCCAGAAAAGAATACCACACACTGGGGGAATTTGACATTGATCCAAACAGTAGAGAAAAATGTGTCTGCCAGAGCAGGTTTCTAACCATGCACCTCTGCATCAGAAGTCGATGCTCTAATCCCAGGTTTTCTCCATTCCCAACTTTTACAGTAGGTATCCATTTATCAATTGTTATAAATACAAATTATTTAATGAAAAAATATGAATGAAGAAAAAGTGAAAGTCCTTATAATTCAATAATGGTAAAATAATTCCTACTCATGTACCTTTTAAATTGCAAATTTAAATAGCATCTATTTTAGAAAGTGAGTTTACAATTACGGATTCCTAATAGTAGCAACAAGAGAAAGATCTATGAACAAAAAATTTCAAAGATTAATGCCAAAAAATATTTTCTGCAAGAAAAAAATCACGAGATTCATTTTGCAGCAAGGTATGCATGGTGTAATTAAATCAAATTCACCTCCTGTTCACTCAGGGTGGGTTCAATGTTGAGCGCCAATTCTCTGAACTTTTCATAAGACAAGAATCCAGAACCAGATGGATCAGTCTTTGCAAAGAATGCCCTCACATCCTCTTTGTTTGGTCCAAGCTTGGCCGCAGTTTCATCAACACAGATTCAATGTTGGAGTGGACAAACTGAAAATAGTAGGTAATAAACAAATAAAAATAAAGTTTTAGCTAAAATGTCTGAAATTTATATACAGATAAATGTAATTTAAAGTGAAGTTAACAAGCTCAATGTTCTATTATAGGCCCTATTTCTTTTAATAAATATTGTTTTTATACATCTTTTGATAGCGTATTCCTGACAGTCAAGTTTTTTTCCCTCTATTTCCTCTTGATTTCTCCCTCTCTTCTGCCCTTTCTTTCTCTTCCTTAGTCAACATATACCAACCTTTTCCTTGCAGTTCTCCATATACTGAAAGGCGTACTCGTCAGCATCAATGAGGATGAACTTGAAGTTGTTGAAGTCCACACAAGCACCGACAAAGAGGTCTGTGGCTGAATAGTACTCAGACAGCTCTGTGCTGTAACGTGTATTGCCTGGTTTCTTTACACGGCTGCGTTCCAGGAACTTTCCACCAATAATGCCTGCAGTAAATAATAAAACAGTTTTATTTTCCATGTTGAACATTTGAATAAAAAATGGATATGTTTAACTCACCGGAGTCACAACGCTTATATGTACGCTGTGAAATAGTCCTTTAATTTGAAAGATAAAAACCTGAACTTTTCAATTCTATCTTTATTGGTTAAGAATAAAATTATCAATTTTGGAAGAACCCTAAAAACTGCCGGCAAAATACTGTGACTCCATTGAGTTAAGTGTTTGAAAGATATAGAGAATCCATATTATATTCTCACAAAAAAATATTTGTTCCATTGCAATTACACTGTACGAAATGACTTACATTTCAGCTCCTTCAACCCAGCTATCACTATACTTGTTTTTTCCATAAAATCATATTATTTCCTTTCAAAGTTAAGAATGGGGTTTGATTTATGAAAAAAAGTACAGGTGACATCTCAATGAATGTAAGCAATGTTACCAGAATTCCTGACAGGTGGCTCAAACACCAGGATCGTATCATCAGCCAAGAAATAAGAGATGATAAAGCGCCGGTCTTGATCAATTGGTTTTTTGGTGTCCATACGGGCCAGGAAACGCAGAACGTTTGAGTCAAGGCCACGTCTGTCGCATTCCATGAATTTGATGAAGTCCCGCTTAGGTGGCTTGGGCAACAGTCCCTTACAAGAGCAGAGAGAGTCTTCTTCACTGCCAAATCCGTTGTAAGGTGGCATCTGGCGCGGCAAGTCCGGATTGGTGTTTGGCTGGCCTACTGTGACTGGGGTCATGTTTTCTTAAATGATAGGATAAAAAGATTATACTCTTGAGGTCAAGTAAGTACACTTATTGTTAAAGGGTATGAGGCATTTTGTAACCAAAGATATTCATAAACATTAACAAATGTATGATGTATAAAAACAAAAGAGATGTTGAATTCAGTGTACTTTGTAAAACTTACAAGTATTTGTCGATAATGGAAAAGCACAGGTCACAGTATAGGTTAAATTTTAAAAAGTCCATGGATAAGTGAGTAATGTTAAATCATTAACTAGATTTGACAAACTTAAAACTTCATCCTCAACTGGTTAATTCGTTTTCGGTAAAGAAAGAAAACTAATTCAAAGCTTACTTGCCAAATCAGTTTGCATCTACTTTAATTGGGCATTTTGGTTTAAAACACTGTTCTTAGGGTTGGCAATAGATCTATAATACAGCTCCTTTTTCTTCTCTTGAAGCGAGACATGTCTCAATAATAAATAATGATATAGGATGAGAAATCCATAGAAGGCTACATAATTTTTATTGTGTAAGAAATGAGACTTGACCCACCAACACCATATTTGGCCCTATAGTATTCCCTTGTGAAGTCATCAGAATCGCAGATGACAAACTTGCGGCCCCACACACTCAGCACTGCGCCTAGCGACAGGTCTTTGTCTGTGTAGTACTCGTTGTCCACAGCTCCAGTCTGAGATAATTATTTGTGGGAAAAAAGAGACGGTCAGGGCTGTAAGCTAGATGGTTTATGAAGAAAAAAAGAAATTAGGGATGAAATACAGTACAACTCGGACTCAACGAACTAGCTCTTTAATTTTTAATAGTTCGTTGGATGCATGGGACCTTCAAGCCACTTAAGGCTCTCAACTGCCAATTCCGTACCTCTATGACATGATTTTACCTAGACGGTGTCAAGCCATTTACACCCCCACCCAAATCTACAACTATCCCTTTGACTCTTCTTCATCAACCACACACACATACACACGTTTAACATTTTAAACAGGCGGCTGTAACTCTTTTATCTCCTATCTTACTCGACAATCGTCCATCAGCCGCCCCCCCCCCCCCCCTTCCATGCTGCTTGTCATCTTTTTTAATTTCTTTAACTATACACTACACTATATGATGTCAGTCTTTGCTTTTGGGAGAAGTGTTATTCTTGAGTAACGAATCGGCAGATCTTTGATTATCTAATTTTAAACTATTTTTAAGAGTGTCTAGAATAATTTTGTTAGCCTGCCAACACCTCTGGTTTCCTTGGAGCCAAAGATGGGTATGAGATCAGTTCGTTGGATCAAAGGTAGCTTAATAAAGTCAAAGAAGAAGACAAATCGAGGACTCTTTTATGTTTGTTGAATGTAAGGTGTCCTTTTGAGTCCAAGTTCTGCAAGTAAATTGAAGAAGTATGACGATTGTAGAGCAAAAGAAGAGACGGGCAAAGAAACAAACAGATAAAGGAAGGTAAAAAAAGAGAATTTCTTTGGAAATTTCTGCAATTTAGAAAACATTTTTTAAAAGCTTATCTCAGTAACATATTTTTACCTTCAGACTGTCAAGAATGTATCTGCCCCCAGCACCTGTTGGTCCAAACACATTAAGGACGGTCCGTTCCGTTTCCACTCCAGGTTGAGGGAGACTGCCTGGATCTTTGGGCAATTTGCTTCGCTTAAGAAAGACAGGCAGAGCATCTCGGCCAGCATTTGGTGGGATAACCTGCAAACGCATCAAATATTTCTGTAAAATCCCACATAAAAAAAAAATGTTTCTCTCCTCTTATTTTCTATTAGTTTTCCATACAATAAGCATTTTGTAATTTAACCTCTCTTTGTCATCTTTCACCTTTCCCTTTGAGCCTTTTTTTTCAAATTAAAGAATAAAAACTCTTTATATTATATTAGATGTATGTTTACTCTTGAAACTCTCTAGGATTTTCTCTGATCTCACAAGTCTTAGCTCCAGTACCTCTCTAATCTCTACGGTATCATCTGCCAGGTAATAGTGCAAGACCATCTCCCTGGGATCACCGAACATGTTGTCACTGTCATCCCAGTGGCAGTAGAAACGCAGCACATGCCTGTCGTGGTCCAAGAACTGCTTCAGGGTATCAAACTTCTCATAGGGCCTTAGAGGCTGCATCGACTCATCCATCTATCCAAATAAAAAGGCAATGGGTTGAGAAAAGGAATTTTTTAATGTCACCAATAACTTTATCCATCTATAATTATAAAGTGCATTATATAGCAGCTTTCCCATAGTGTTGCTCAAAGCGCTTTACATATTTTATCAAGCAATCGATAAAATTCATTTTGCTAAAATTATAGTGTAAATACAAACTACACAGAATCATAATAAAGTTCTAGTTGAAAGCTTGTGTAATAAAAGCAATATAATACATAGATTAAGAATCATTGTGAACAAATTAGCACATAAATTGTATTTTAAAATCAATACAATTTTTTACAATGGAATAAAATATGTAAATTGTAGAGAAAACAGATGCTACATATACAAAAGCACCAGCATACATTTCTCATACTTATGCTAAAATACATTAATCATTACATAATGTGTAGAGTAAAGGATAATTATAGCATGTGTAAATACTCAGATTTAAAAGACATAGATCTTGTAAATAAACGCTATAATAAAAATGTTACACAGAATAATTATAATCATATTAACTACATCTATGAATTAAGAAGAAAGGCTATTGGACTAAAGCATAAGTTAATCTTCAATCATCTTACAGCTTTCCTATATCTCATGTAAGGATCCTCAGGAGGATTGCCAGGTCTCTGCACGTTGGTCCCCATTTTGCGGAGAAAGTTTTGAGTGAACTGGTCACAGTCTGTGATCTTGAATACTTTAGAATAAAGGTTGATTTCAGAGCCAATGTTAAAGTCTTCAGCTGTGTAGAATTCATCCTCATTTGGGCGTGGCCGAGGTATTCTGTGTCTTCTGATTAAAGTTCCTAGAAGAAGAACCCAGTACAAATGTCAAGTAATAGATGATAATAACAATAGGAATAATACCTTAATAATGATGATAATAATAGTAAGAAAAATAATAATAATAATGATGAGAGTTATGATTAAAGAACTTACTAATGATGTTACAAAAGTATTAAGAGAGATGTCTTGAAAAAACAGGTTACAATAATCATTTCTTTAATTCACGGGCTCTATAGAAATGATTAACTGTTATGTTACAAAGCCATGTGAAACACAAACAGAATTATATACTCTGCCTCAACTGATGGTTTCATTTACATTATAAAGAACCAAAATTTCATAAAGCCAGAAAATATCAGAGAAATTTAGCAAACAGTCTTGATTCTGACCTTGTGGTATTCCAGCATTTTTAAGCCGGGGCTCTAGCACTTGGATTGAGTCGTCTTCAAGGTAAAAATAAATTTTGCAATTCCTAACACGATACTGCTCTTCTCTCTTCTCATGCACAGCTTCTTGATAAAAGGCATCAAAGCTCAAAACCTATGGATGAGATTGAATAGACAAAATATCTTATCATAATACACTTTATTTATTTTGATTAGTCTAAAAGATAAAATAAGCCTTTGTTAGCATTACTTCATGTGAGTTTGCAAAATTATAAATTAATTAAAATTAAAATTTAATTTTAATAATTGAAAAAAGTAAAAAAGTACTGATTTTTGTTACATACTTTGTACTTTTTTTCATTGGCTTACTGGAATAATTCCAAAAACTAGTTGCTGACCTGTCGATCAAAAGCGACCCATGATGGTAGATTACTTCCGTCTCCTTTGGGAAAAATTGTGTTGCGTGCTTTGTACTTCTGACCAAGAAGAGCCTCTCCACCAATTCCAGGCTTTTCAGCCCCTACCATCATGGCAGTTTCATTTGCATAGTCAAAGTGGTGTGACAAATGATACTTTGTCTTTCCAAGCTAAATAAAAAACAAAAAACAACAGGTTATCAATGATATAGTGTTCATTTATCTATTATTATTGAGAAAAAGGGGTAAAATGTTTTAAATAATAATAATAACAACTTGGAAACTGTGAGAAACGATCTAAAACTACACAACTAGAGATATATAATGCAAATAATATGTTTTGCTTTGATAAGTTTCCTCAGTATACAGTAACTAAAGAATAATAAAAGAACAAATTTATAGGTTGTCAATGTGTGGCAACAATACTGTTACTGAAGAAGTTAAGTGCTTTTAAATTGGGAAACTTTTTCTGTATAAAAATTTATGTAAAATGTGCACACTCAAAAAAAATGTTTTCTTAATTCTTCTGCCATCTAATCATGTCTTGTGTTGTCATAAATTGTATTTAAAAGTGAAATATGATATGTTGATTTGTTGAGGATGTTAATGCCGTTCGGTGTAACTGTTTGCAACTTACTTATCCAACAAGTTTCTTTTCTTATTAGATCAAACGAATGTGTCATTGGTGTGATTTCTAAATCATTAAGTGAATGATTGAGGGAGGTTAAAATGTCGTGAAACGGGTTGTTTGTTACATTTTGTGCATGTAATAAGATATACGATATTTCTTGATTTGCATGAGAGGTTGTGGTTGATTTTGTATGTACGGCATTGGTGGAGGATGTAAATGTGGTGGTGGAAAAGATGTATGGGCATGTCATGCATCTATTGCTAGGGTGTATGGTGTATCTTTGGCTTTGTTAGTAGTAGTTGTAGTAGTAGTAATATTAGTAGTAGTAGTAGTAGTAGTAGTAGTAGTAGTAGTAGTAGTAATATTAGTAGTAGTAGTAGTAGTAGTAGTAGTAGTAGTAGTAGTAGTAGTAGTAGTAGTAGTAGTAGTAGTAGTAGTAGTAGTAGTAGTAAATAATAATAATAACAATGATAGCGATAATAATAATTATAACAATCTGTTTACTAAATTAGTAGTTCCTGTAGTATATCTAGTCATTACAGGAGTTTCATCAGCAGCAATAGTGGTGGTGGTATCGGTGGTGGTGACGTTGGTAGTGGTGGTGGTGGTGGTGTAGGTGTCAGTGGTTGATGTAGAGGTAATAGCAGTAGATGTAAAAGTAGAATTAGACGTAGGGGCCTAGTAATAGTAGCAGCAGCAGCGTAGTAGTAGTAGTAGTAGTAGTAGTAGTAGTAGTAGTAGTAGTAGTAGTATATTATAAAAACTTAACTAAACACACAACTTGGAAACTGTGAGAAACGATCTAAAACTACACAACTAGAGATATATAATGCATGTAATACATTTTGCGTTGATAAGTTTCCTCAGTATGACAATACAGTAACTACAGAACAATAAAAGAACAAACTTATAGGTTGTCAATGTGTGGCAACAATACTATTACTGAACAACTTAAGTGCTTTTAAATTGGGAAACTTTTTCTGTATAAATATTTAAGTAAAATGTGCACACTAAAAAAAAAATGTTTTCTATGGTTCTTCTGCCATCTAATCATGTCTTTTGTTGTTATAAATTATATTTAAAAGTGAAATAGGATATGTTGCTTTGTTGCGGATGTTAATGCTGTTCGGTGTAACTGTTTGCAACTTACTTATCCAACAAGTTTCTTTTTTTATTAGATCAAACGCATGTGTCATTGGTGTGATTTCTAAATCATTAAGTGAATGATCGGGGAGGTTAAAATGTTGGATCATTTTGTGCATGTAATAAGGTACATGACATTACTTGATTTGCATGAGAGGTTGTGGTTGATTTTGTATGTGTGGCATTGGTGGAGGATGTAGGCTAAATTTGGTGGTGGAAGTGATGTATCAGCATGTCATGCATCAGTTGATGTCGCAAGATCTGCTGCCTGTGTCTGTATTGTTTCAGGACACTCTCGAGTAATCTATACCAGTGAATCTTTGAAATTTTTTGGTCTCCGATATGCCAACATTGTCAGGAGTGGAATTGCTTTTTTGCATCTCTCAAATGTGTGGAGGACAGGGAAATATTTAACAATCTTGGAGAGTACTGGGTTGTATGTGAGGACTAGTGGGAACCTGTGTGTTTGTGTCCTTTGTCTGGAACGTTTTGTATTGCTAGGGTGCATGGTGTATCTTTGGCTTTGTTAGTAGTAGTAGTAGTAGTAGTAGTAGTAGTAGTAGTAGTAGTAGTAGTAGTAGTAGTAGTAGTAGTAGTAGTAGTAGTAGTAGTAGTAGTAGCAGCAGCAGCAGCAGTAGCAAGAGCAGTAGTAGCAGCAGCAGCACTTAATGAATTTCGTAGATCTAGTCAAACATGGACACGCTATATCATTATATGTGTCAAAAATGTTTAATTTTAAATTACAGTTAGGCCTACTGAGTTAGATCTAGATCTAATTCAGCGACAGACAGTAAAGTCTCAAACAAACTTACATTTTTATTGAACGAATTCCCAGGCAAAAATGGCAACGCCATGATTGTGAGATTACTTTGAAATGTTATTTGAAAACTAAATCTATCAGCGAAACCTAAAAGTAGCCGATGCCCATCACTACATACACACAGTTCGCTTTGGCGTCGTTGCTATGGTGCTGTAAACAGTATTTCTACGCGGCCTCGTAGTTACAAAGGATATATAATTTTGTTGTAGTTTTATAACTTCAATATTTCATCTTTTAACATTTTCTTAGTATTTGTTTGCATACATATATTTTATGTTAGAAAAATCTCTTCAAATACAATAGCAAAATAAATAATAATATCGCACTACTTTTTAAGAGACCGGAACTAAAAAGAATTAAGCAGGGGAAGCTACATTGGTTCGGGTCTATCGGAAGATGGGCTTTATTCCCCTTTAAATTAACAATCTTAGCATAATCATAGTGATAAGGTTTTTCACAATTGTACTTCACATAGTGCGTTCACTTAAAATAATGATCCCAAACAATTAATGGCTAGTTTGTGGCGCCTTTTATTTTAGAAGTACTCGTATATTATTATTATTATTATTATTATTATTATATTCAAGTTGTTGTCAATCCAAATCCTAGATCCTTTTCTGCTTCTGTTTCTGTTAGTGTTAGTCTCCCTGTGCTACCGTCCGCCTCTTTCACTGGCATGGAGTAGGATGCTTCCGATTTTTTGGTGCCCAGCTTCATGACTGCACATTTCTGAGGGTGGACCCGTAGAAGCCATCTGTCTGACCACTGTTGTAGCTGATCCAGATCCCTCTGTAGCTCTTCAATTCCCTGGTTTGTGCTACTATTTCCGTAAGGATTGATGCAAATATGAATTTCGTAGATCGAGCTATACCGTATTTTCTATGTTCATCGTAGTCAAACATGGACACGCTATATCGTGTATGTGTCAAAAATGTTTAATTTTAAATCACAGTTCTAGATCTAATTCAGTGACAGACAGTAAAGTATCCACACTGCAGTCTCAAACATACTTACATTTTTATTGAACGAATTCCCAGGCAAAAATGGCAATGCCATGATTGTCAGATTACTTTGAACTGTTATTTGAAAACTAAATCTATCAGCGAAACCTAATAGTAGCCGATGCCCATCACTACATACACACAGTTCGCTTTGGCGTCGTTGCTATGGTGCTGTAAACAGTATTTCTACGCCGCCTCGTAGTTACAACGGATATATAATTTTTTTGTTGATTGATAACTCAAATATTTTATCTTTAATATTTTGTTAGTATTTGTTTGCGTACATCTGTTTTATTTTAGAGAAATATCTTTCAATACAATAGAAAATCAATAATAATATCGCACTATTTTTTAACAGACCGGAACTAAAAAGAAATATGCAGGGGAAGTTACATTGGTTCGGGTCCAGTGGAAGATGGGCTTTATTCCCCTTTAAATTTTACACACTTAGCATAATCATAGCGATTTATAAGGTATTACAATATTGTACCTCACATAGTGCGCTCACTTAAATTAATGACCACAAACAATAATTATTAATTGCTAATTTGTGGTGCCTAATATTTTAATAAAGGAGATTGGGTTTAGCCGCATATTATTATTTGGGGGGGGGGGGGTTGCCTTTGTTTTAGATGTTTTCCTTGAGTTTCATTAAAAAAAAATTTTTTTCATTCAAAAAATGTAAAAAATGTGTCAAGTGCACACGCGTATTCCTCAGTACTATTAATAGACATCTGTGAGTTTAAGACTCCATAACCTGTGGCTGGGTAGGATGGTCTTTTTTTTTTTTATTACTCCTTATTTGCATGTGTTTTTTGTTTGTTTGTTAATGTTTAATTATAATAAGGATCATAATTATACGCTGAAGAGTCCCGAGCTCGTGAACCTGTGTAACAGTTTACATGCTTCCACAAACGGACAGAGGGGTGATACCAGAATTTAGGAATGGTCACATCATAGGACTACTAAAATAAACACAACCAGTAGACTTCATCAGGTATCAAAGCTGGTACCGGTACCTTTTTGATCCACCTCATTCCATTCCATCCATCTTTTTTTAATATAATTATATAGTTAAGAAGTACATGAAATGTAGGCTTATATAGGTGTGCTGAGGAATCTTTTAATACAAACGCAGACGGGAATATTAAGCTGCAATTCAAACTACGCAGCTCCTGCTATACAAAACAGCTATTTCGATTCCACTTTGCAGTCTCTCAAATACCATGAAATACCGTCATGAAGTTACAATTTTCTATCAATATATTGGAATAAATCTAGAGAAAAAGGTATGGCTGCAGGGAAAAATCGCATCAATTAACTATTTTTTTGTTCATATTACATTCTGTGGGTGTCGTTAGTACAACGTTTAGGGCGTCGGTTTACCTTTGTGCTTTATTGTGGATCCAGGAATGTTTTGAAAAAGAATAATTATTGTAGTTTAAGGGAAGGGTGTATGTTTTCCTTCTGATTCACTACTTTTTTTTTTCTTCTTTTAACATGATGAAAACCATTTAATGATTTAAAAAACATACGATAAAAAACAAAAACAAATTCAAAACAATGAGTCTCATTATCACAGAGGTATACATTTTTAATGCAACATTGATCTCATTATAAATACATGTACAACTGTTAAAAAAAAGAATGTGTTTAAAACAGATCTTCAAATTGAATCGAGTTTCCATTCAACTTTTGATCAGTACAGTAATTTAATCAAATTCACATAGTCCAAAAAAGATAATTTCTAGAGACTGTATTTAAAATTGACATGGAATCTTGCAAACAAAATAGGCCCAAAGGTGGTACAATGAACTAGCTAGTATTTGGATAAATAGCCTACTTTTTAGGTAAATATGACCAATAGCTAAATCAATAATTGGGTACTTTAGCAGGGTGACAATTTTTCTACTATTCTATAATAACAAAAACTCCATTGATTAAGATGATGGCAATTGAGAAAAATGGTCAAGCCTTTAATATATTATTGTTCAGCATATTCTATAATTCGTAATGAAAATGTTTAGTTCTACAAGACCCAGACACCACCTTTATCTCATTGGATAATTTCTTTTTTCAAACAATGAAGGTTGCAAAAATAAGGCGCAGTAGTCCAACAATAATGAACATTTTCTTAGAACTACTAGTGTAACAAAATACATCATATGATTAGTTGAAAAGAAAATGTTAATTTCTCTTTACTCATATTTGGTACTATTTCTTGTTTATTTTATCTTTATCTAATTGAAAAGTGCTGTAAGTTGTTTTTACTTGTTTAATCTTCTTTCAATATTCAACAAGGAAATTAAAAATAAAAGTAATTTAAAATATAACATATGTGTGTAGTGGAATCATATAACATAAAAGCATGTGCAAAATTGTAAGTAATTACCGATAAAAAATTAATCATTCACATTTTTGTTTAAAGACGTATTAAAGCATGTAAAAAGATTGCAGCACAAAACTGGATCACATAGTAGAACATATTGGTTATGGCATCACATTAGAATAACATTTATCTTTTTCATATTTTTTCACATTTTTTTATTTATTTAAAACAAAGTATCTTTGAATAAAAGTAGCAACAGTACATCAAATAACTCTATTATCAAGGAGCCTAGTTTTGATCCTAAAACTTTGTCCAGTAATAGACTTTTCAATGCCATGGTGAAAATATATGTTAAATCTTTCAAAACAGGAGGAGTGTTGAAACTTTGAGACAACTAGTCTTTCCTATATTGAATGAGTAGATTTGAAGACCTACTTTGAATTCTTAGGCATTATCAAAGCTGTTGTGTATCATTATGTTTAGTCAACAACGCAGTTTGAAAGTAGCACAACTAGGATGGAAATTCCTAAATCAAGTCTCCATAAAAATCTGACAAGACTTATAGAACCACTAACTCTATACACAGAAGTTTTCAAAGCTAAGTTTAAAAAAAAAAAAAAATAAATAAATACTTCATATCCAAATACAAATTCCCAAGAAGTGTTTGTTGGGTTTTTTTTTTTTTTTTTAGTTTTTGTGTGTTTATATTTTGTTCAACCCTATAGAGGAATATATATTTTTGTTTGTAGAATAATAGTTACATTTTCAATCTATCATTAAACATAATTTTTCAGAAAATAATGCACTGTACATGTTTTAGATAAAACATCAATTGTAAATATAAGAACCACAGGGTGATGTGCTTGATCATACTATTGTATGAAATCACCAGAAGAAAATCGGGAAGGGGTAGATGCCGCCCCTGTAGTGGCGCCGACGCCTGGGACAATCCTCGACATAAACAATCTGCTGGGCTGGCTGTCCATTGACAATCGTGGTTGTTCCATATGGGCTCTGAACAACTGCAAAGGAACAAATGAATACGTTGCTACTTACGAACATGGATAGAAGACAACAATATTCCTGCAACCTGAATTTATGGTTCAAAGTTGTTCACTAGAATCAAAGCCCAAGAATATAGTGCTCCTTTCATTGCAGGAAACTTTACACATCTTTTAATCACAATTTTTACAAGCTTCTTCCATGCATTTTGTATACCATTATAATAAACCATTTAACATATAAATCTTTATTTGACTGAGATTTTTGTCTTGTTCAAGTTTGTGACTTTTTCATATTATAAAATTCATTAGGATGTGGTGTCTCTGAAAGATTTGATGACTAGTCAATAAGTTTTGGTTGTTACTAGCATTATCTCTGTTTTCAAATCAAATAATTGGTAGTCTTTTTTTCCCTGAACATTTCTGCACATCATAAATGTAATCCTCAAAATCCATGAGCTTTTTTTTCATTACAATATTCCTTTTGTTTAATTTTTTTCTATCAGAAATAACAGACGAAGGGTGAGGGAGAGAAACATCACAACACACTGTACTGAAAATTTACTTTAAAAAAAGAAAAATTACACAAGTTACAGAAGCAACAACAAAAAATCATTGTATGTCTTTTTTTTTTCAATTGTTAAATAAGTTTCTATTCCCACCAACTGATGTAATGGAAACACACTTAGGGCTAGGAGTACATTGTGTTTCAACTTTCAGCTACAGAAGTTTGCACGCAAGAGTAAACACATCTTCATCTCTGCCTGCTAATACTTTAATGTTGGGTTGCACTGCTTTCATTTGAGACTAATATAAAAAAGGGGAGATTAATGTAATAAAAAAGAGGGGGGGGGGGGGCACACTGAGTGTTCCATTTATTTAATCTTCCTGTAGCAGCTTTCTTTAATTATTCATTCACCTAGATTACAAAACTTTACAATTTTATGCTAATTTTTTTGTACTCCAAATTTTCATCCCTTAGCCTAGTTGATTTGTGATTTGTGACAATCACATTTTAGCAACTCAACTTCAACAATCCTGGTTTCCAAAGCCAGTGCTCACCTTGAGTTCCAGGGTGCATAGGGTAGCCCACCTGGCTGACCACCTGGCCTGGATAGCTGTAGGCGTAGGAGTATCCGTAGGGTGAGTAGCCAGGGGGCGCCACGATTGTCGAAGTATTCATTACGCCTGGATGGCGAGCTTCAAAGCCCAGAGTTCGAGCTTCCTCCAGAGCGATTTGCCATGCCCTGTCAAAGAAATTTTAATTTTATAAGATTCATATAGTCATCTGCTTTATGATCTTTTAATGTTTTACACTTTTATAAAAAGTGTGAATGTTAATTGTTACAGTAAAAAGATATATTTAAACACACAAAAAAGAAACGATGTTCAAAGACGATATGTGTCAGCTAAAAAATAGTGTTGCTAACAAAACAAAAATTAATAACAACTTACTGCTTTCCATTCCTTCTTATTTTCTAAGCATTTCTATTTGGTAAAAATATTTTTCAATAAAAAAGCAGAATAGGAAAAAAATTAAAAAATTAAGGAAAATGAAAAGTGGTGTGGGGCAAAGAAGGATCATACTGTCACTAGCTTTACATCCTGATTTGTGGGCAATTAAGACCACATTCTCATGTCATGACATGGAAACATGTTTTAAGGATAAAGTTGAAATGTAATAATATTTTAAAGGCATGAAGCACAGTAAACAGAGAGAGATACAATGCAAAATTTTCAATTTTAAATGGCAGCAACACCATAGTTGAACAGAACCCCAAAATTTATGACACCAGAGATGTTGTTTTGATGAATCATGAGGACTTAAAACTTCTTGCTTGAAGTTTTTAACATCAGAATGCTCCTTTCACATTGTTAAAATAAAAAAAGAACAAGACCGTTTTCAATTCATGACTGATACACAATTTAATGATTGTCTACAGCTTCATTTAGAAATCAATAATATTCAGTCCAAGAAGAGGGTTAAGCTGCTCTTGAAAGGGTCTTACAATGTAATAAAAAATATCAACTGCAACCATATATAGTTTAAAGTTTTGATGAAAACTTTGTTTAGAATTTGAATTTACAATTTACATATACATATCTTTTTTATTTGAAATACCTCATATCATCAACAGATTCTGCACAAAGCAACATTGACTCTTTGTCCTTCATGATAAGTTCAAGAAAACCTTCTTTGGTGTAGCCATGGGCATCAGGGGGGTCAGCACTGCGACACTGAATGGGAACAGATTCACATAGAAATTGTTTAAATGAACATGCTTGCAGAGAGGTACACCATTACAAGCCTTCCACATGAATTCCATGGATAACACAACAAATTGGATTTAAATAATAAATGCATATGAAAATGTAATTGACTAATTCAATGAAAATAGGATTAATCTTTAGCATTTGAAACCGCAAGAACCAACATATCGTTGTTGAATATTCTATCTGTTATTGAAAAATGCTGCCAGCATTTGCTTCAAGTTCACAAACTTGCAAATTTTGTCATATCTGCCCCAAAGCAAAAAAGATATGATGAAATTGTAAAATTTTGAAAATCAGACAGTAACTTTTTACTGGAGAAAAAAATTAAAACTCCGCGAAAACTCTGGCCATAAAGTTTAAATAACATATTTATTCATTTAATTTTAAGTTCTTTGCTTATCTTTCAAAAAAAGTATATTTTAAAACACTAAAACCTTTGATGAAACCTTTCGGGGGGGGAGGTTGTAAGTTAGAACATATCACAATGCAAAAAATATGGTATTCACGCAAGCCAAGAGCCAAGAAATCCCACATTTATAACGCACAAGTTGTATTATGTCAGATAGCAATAAAGAAATAACTCTTGGCATTCAGAAATTAGCATATTTTCTTGTTCCGCATCACCACAATAAAAATTTTCGTTAGAATAGATTTGCATTCTTAGTTCAAATATAAAATAACACAAATTTAATACCACATATGATAATGTTAAAACTATAGCATGAAAAAAACTATAGCATGAAAACTCACTTGTTTGCCACTGTTGACATGAGTAACAGCCGCTCGGATGACAATTCTCTCTTCAGCCCGAGGCGTGTCAGGGTTGTCAAAGTATCGTAAATCTCCTTGTCTATCCAAAACAAACCAGTGTTTCTTCCATCTGCGCAACACGGAGCCTTCATGTAAAAATAAAGTGATGAATGGAATAGGTTAGTGCACCAATGGATTGTTTGTTTATTTTCAATCACAATAAATTGAAAGTGTATTCTTATTAATGATCAGATTTAAAGTTAAGGTTAGTTGAGATACAGAGCCATGAGGAGACTTGGTGTATGGTCAAAGACATACTTGATTAAACTTTAAGTAATCTGGAGCCATGTGCACAGCACCTATTCATTTAATATGACCATTAAATGGGAGAAGGCAAACTAAAAAATCAAGCATTGCTTGAATTGAAAATAAAACTAGATAAAAACACTTATTTTCTTTCATATGTTGCTCTTGATGATGTATGAAAGTCAATATTTTTTGCTCCAGCTATTATCTTTTTTTTTTACCTTAAATAATGATATTTAAACTATAGTTCATCCTCAATCAGAGCTATTAATTTGTCAGTGTTATAAATGTTTCTTTAAAAAATCTTCTAAAATTGATTATAAATTTGAGGAAGAGAAACATAGCAATTAATTTTGTTGCATATATTCATAGATGTCTGTGTATCTCCACTTTTTCATATTCAGTTTTAAAAATAAGACTCTACCCTTAAAATACTAAATTCTTAGTCTTTCTCTGTTTAGAGAGCCATCTATTCCTTCGACTTAAATGCTCCTTCCCAGTCTAAGAGAAGAGACAATAAGCAGACTACTTACTTTGACGGTAAAGCCAACCGGCTTTTGCAATGTCAAAGCCACCAGATGCCATTTAGTCAACTTGCAACTGCTGTCCTTCTGTAGGATCTAATGAAGCGTCAATAATCTTTTGTTTGATAGACTGAGGGGGTCACAGATTTAACTAATTAAGAGAAATAAGAAATATGTCATGTATGAACAATTTAAATTACAAGTAAGGTAAGATACAGTGTTAATGCCCAGGTCAAATGAGCATAGGTAACTAAAATCTCCGAAAGCGTAAATTTTAATGTCTTCACTATTCCAAATTTTGTTTAAAAAAAAAACACTATAAAAGTAATATTTACAAATATTGAACAATAGGGGCCTATGTACCATTTTTTTAAACGAATGTAGGCTACACTGAAAATATTTTTAAAAAAAAACAACAATGTTCTAGAATCTAGATCTAGATCTAGGTCTAATCTCCTAACGACAAAAAGTGGGAATGAAAGAAACATTCATTACTTCCCGTACTCAGTAGCACTAGATTAAGCTTAGATCTAGATCTAGCCTAGATCCATCAATACTGATTTTAAGACACGGACACTTTCTTTACAACTGGAAATCACTTTCATTTCTATCCCAAGCTCTTTCTTACACAGCAACCAACAATTATCACAACTAGATCTATATAAATTACTTACAATTATATCTGGGAATCTTGATCTGTAGCTCTACCTTTATGATAATCTTATGATTATCGTGAATGGCGATAATTTGATCAATCTACTTAACAGACCTACCTTTAGCTAGTCTACTTCTGGATTGTACTGGAAAGTTTGTTTACGTTCAGACGTACACAATACTTACAGTTAAACAGTACTAAGACTTTGTAATAACGTTAGTCCACAGATGGCTATTAATAGACATCCGTGTGTTAGTCATAGTCAAGAGTCAGTGTTGTGTTGTGTGTTTGGGGTACGTACGTTCGCCTTGATTCAGGGAATGGCTATTTGCCTGGCAGCCCGCAGCAATAATATTGTGCAGACAAGTTATAAAAAAATGATTTTTTTTGTGTGTGTGAAATATGACTTAGCCAGAGCACTATTGTCATCTTGTCACTGATAGCCAGTCCCTCCAAGTTAAGCTTAACACAATCGTGTGTGCAAGAAAGAGAATTTTGCGCACCACACAGACAGACGGTACATGTATTGATTTATATTTTAAAAAAAAAAAGAAAAGAAAAAAAACATCTATATCTAATTTTCTATTACGGCGACTGATAATGGAGGAAAATTAAGAATGACTAAGATAAGTTATAATATTGTATGGTATCGCCTCCATAAAAAAAATGATGTGTATTCAGAACTAAATAATAGTCTTAAAAAAAGCAAAAAAGAATATAATTATTTTCTAGGTATAGGTTTATATTTTGGAACAGCTGGTTGAAGAAGGACAAAGATACCTGAAAGTTGCAATGCGCGCATGACGACTGTGTTGATTAGGCCTACACATAATAAACCGTTATTCATGCAACCGCGCAACTTGGATAAGCAGGGGGAGGTAAGAGTACTAAGACAAGGTTGCTAGTCGCAACATTGTACAATGTATTGACAGCCACACGACAGGCACGGTAACCAAACAGTGGTTATGCATAATCGTGCCAAAAACAAACCCTCCCCATATACATGTAGCTTTACATTATCAAGATGGCGAAGACGTTTCGCCTATGATACTCCTATGTCATAGGTAGTCTACATGATGAGAAGAACACATCTGCAGTATCTATTCCTCTCAACAAAGTGATTCAGCCCCTGAACCCTGACATCCCCCCCCCCCCCCCCGCCCCCTATTTTTTAAATTCTTTTTATATTTTACTTTGTGTCAAGGTTTGAAAGCGAAACTGTCCTATGTCTCAATAAACACGTAGCCTATACGGCGACGTGCGATTCTAAAGTGGAATTTCCTGGACATTAAAGGTGTCATTATACTGGAGCCAACTAAACCAGTGCTAATACATGTATTGCTACTGCTACTGGTGCTGCTGCTACTGCTACTACTACTACTACTACTACTACTACTACTACTACTACTACTACTACTACTACTACTACTACTACTACTACTACGGACAAATCAATGTTTCCAACAGCTTAGGTCGGCGTCAATAGGCTTACAATGTTACCAGCCAAGTATACCGTGTATCATGCTGTGGGGTGCTGGATCCTCATTGGAAACACAAGAGGGCAGACTGGGAGAGAAGCGATTCAATTTCCCCGACCATATAAATAACGCTCAAACTGTGGTTCATCACAAACGAAGTGAAATTATTTATTTAGAATTTGTCCATTCTGCACCCACGAAGATGGGTCATTTCTCAGTAAGTGTAGTAAGTAGGCCTTCACCAGTCCTGTAATACTTCGACGCCGGATGATCCATAAGTGGAGAGATTCTTTCTTCTTGTTTCACGCCTTAAAATGTCCACATTAATCACAAACGGTGACGGGTCTCAAGACTAAAGTACATTGCCACACATAGCTTAATTTTAATGGGATTTTACGGCTATTTTTTTAACTGACGAAAGCACCAAAATGGGTCCAATTGAGTTATTTAGAGTTCGGACCCCGAAATCATGACGCATTATCTCTATCTTAGTCTCGTTTCGATATATAGGCTACATTTATAACGGAGTCAGGTTATCCTTTAAATGCTACTAAGAGCCTGCTAAAAAAAATTTAAATATTAATTTTAAAAAACAATTGGTGACAAAACGCCCACGTTCGTCTTTTTGTCATAATAATACTTTTTCTATTACAGAGAGACGAAAACGATACACGAGTGTCCTTTTGTGGTAAAAAGTTATGTATTTGTATTTGGTACGGCTTTTGGTCAGGCTTTATGCGGCTCGGCCAGACTTTAGTTTGCACATGCAGCTTTACGTAAACAGCCTGAACATCTTGCGTTTGAGGAAAATGACATGAGTTCTAAAGATGAAATGTAATATGATACTAGCGTTAAGTCTATAACAGCGTGTTTTATTCAGAAAGAGAGACAAAATGTGCCTTTGTTACTTAGAAGACAACAACTCACCTAGCGCCTGGCAACAAAGAATCCACACAGCAAACAAGACAGGAAGAAAGGGAAGAGAAAAAAGAGGCTGACACTAGATGAACGACGATGTCGAGATAGGCTGTACGTCACCAAAAGATGGCAAGAAAACAAAGCGTCAAATCTGGCTGTTGTGAATCTGGCTGCAGCGAAAAGTGTGAACTACAGTTTCAAAATAAAAATTTCACAATGGAGAGGCGCATTGCTTTAAACACTAAGTTCTGGTTATTACTGTATTGCATCGAAGGCCTTTGTGCAACAACGAGCTGTCAAACAAAAAAGATCTAATCCTGAGACTTCAAGGCGCTCGTATACTTTATTTTTGCCTATCTTCCCCATAACGAAAAAGTTGGGATAATTCCTGCTGACATAGAGCGCTACCATCCTTGTGTGCAGCACCACCGACGAGAGCACGTATATCTCAGGCGTTACCTGCCTTCAGATGTCAGCATTACTGACATTCGTGAAACTTTTAACACAGCTCACCAGTCGCCGATTTCATACGAAGCTAACTACGAAGTCTTCAAAGATATTAATATTTAAAAATTAAATGGCCCATTTGCGGAATGAGGATTGCGAGGATTGCACACTCGATACATATGGAAAAAAATGCTCTGACCTATGCCAGATTTGCCAGCGCCAAGCGCAGCACAAATCAAAGGCCAAACTAGCCAGAAATTCATAGCAGACTGATACAGTCAGTCCTGATCCGCCTGTGAATGCATAGTCAGTGCAGGTATGTAGAAAGTCACCATGCTGCCCCGGATGGAAATGTTTAAAACATTGCTATTCACCAGACGCATCTGACTCTTCAATGAAACATTTGCCGCTGTTGGGTCAAAGAAAAATAAAGCAACCCAATAGAAAAATAGGCTGTCTTTGGCACGAGAGCGTAAAGGGAAGAAATGGTGAAGATGACGCTAGTGTTCTTTTGGCGGTTTATAAGTGAGAATAGAGACATGTCCACTGTTATCATCTGGTTCGACAACTGAGAGAGCCTGAACAAAAACTGGACATTGCTCACCGCCATGGCTACGGCTGTAAATTCAGTGGAGACATACACTTCAAAGTGAGTACGATTCCTCTCAAGTTTTTTGAAAACGGACATACCTTTGTGTCGGCTGATTCGACCCATGCTGTAATTAAGCTTAGAGGGCAAAAACGGTACACATGTATAGGATTTCAGAGACTTTTTAGAATGTGCTGAGAAGACACATTAAACCATTGGCGATAAAACCAAAGGCTTTCAGGCAATGGGTCAGTGGCATGAGCCAATATAAAATGCGTCGATCTGACGATCATCCCATACTCGCCAACATTTCTATCGCAGAGTTTGGGAGAGGTGTCCGCGAATTAAAAAAAAAAAAAAACCTAGCACACGAGTGACTTCGTCGCATTTTCTTTCAGCAAGAAGGACTTAGTTTTTCAAGAAAACCAACCTACGTACAAAGAAGCACGGGATGTTCCCCAGACCAAGAAAGATGACATTCTGAAAAAAAAAATGATCCCGCTCATGCAGGAAAACTACCTGCGTTCTGAGAGAGACTTGTTTGTCTCCGGTGCAACAGATATCATCGACACCATCAAGTGATTTTTTTTTTTTTTTTTTTTTTTTTTTTTTTTTTTTTTTTTTATCATTCAGAAATATCTGATGGAACATGAAGTTCACCTTCATATATGTTTATCTTTGAATTTTTAATAATGAAAAATTGCGTTATGTTACCCACAACCGCTGAATGATGTTTCTTTTTCTTTTTTTGTTTGTTGTTTCTTTGTTTGTTTGTTCTAATTTTCTTTCTTTTAAATTCTTCTAAAGACTGACAAACCATGCCCGTTCCCGTTTAATAAAGTTTTTGAAATGATCATTCTTACTTCGAGTCTTCAAAACAAATACACCTGATTTCAGTTTACTTTAATTGTGTGTTTTTACCTTGCAACTGATTGTTTTTGTGTTTTTTGAAAGCATGAACGGATTCATTTTGCTCTACTGTTTTATGTCAAAAGGAAAAAAGTGACCACGTTCAATTCTTTCCATAAATAAAGCGATCTTTACGACAAAAGAAAGTTCGTGCCTTTATTTTTTTTTTCAAAACGCCTTCTTTTAATGATTTTTTTTCAATATGCAGTGAGTTTTAAATACACCTACATACTATTTTTTTAATGAAAAAGTTTAGACAAAATATTAAATATTTACCGAGAGGCGCATGTCTAAAGTTCTGAAAACGTTTTCTCCTTTTTCTAAAAACTAACTAGATGACGCTTTCGTCATTTTTCCCAAAAACAAAGCAAAACAAAAAATCCGATGAAAAACATCAACAACAAAACACAACACGACAAAAGCACAAAAAATCCAGGCAGTATAGTATGTGTTCGTTTTGCTTCGTTTGCTGTTGTTGTTATTGTTGTTCCTTTAGCTGATGTTTATGCTGCTAATGTTGCTATTGGTTTTGCTCCTACAGTTGTTAATGTTGTTGCTGATGTGTTTTTGTTGTTATTGTTGTTGTCGTTATTGTTTTTGTTGTTGTTATAGTTGTTGTTGTTGCCGTTGTTGTTGTTGTTGTTGTTGTTGTTGTTGTTGTTGTTGTTGTTGTTGTTGTTGTTGTTGTTGTTGTTGTTGTTATTATTATTATTATTATTATTATTATTATTATTATTAAAATTTGAAACAATGTTGTCGGCATTGCACGTTCCCTTCAAAGGGATATAACGGCATCAGCAATATCAACAACAACAACAACAACAACAACAACAACAACAACAACAGCAACAACAACAGCAACAGCAGAAGCAACATCAACAACAGTCAGCAACAGACAATAACTAATAACACACAACAACAACAACAACAACAACAACAACAACAACAACAACAACTTCAATTCTTCTGGCTTTGACAGGTAGCCAGTGAAGTGTTTGTAACATATGTGTTGCACTTTCCGATTTAGACTTGCCCAGAACCAACCGAGCAGCACTATTTTGCACTTTCTGGAGTTTTATTTTTTCATCTGAGAGTCCCACTAGCAATGAATTGCAATAGTCCAAACGAGACAATGCCAAAGAAATTACTAGTGTCTTGATTGATTCTGCATTTAAAAAAGACTTTATTTGAGAGATCTTACGAATTTCATAGAACATGGACCTGATAATAGAGTTTATTTGATGTTCCATGGACAGGGTGCAGTCAAGAATAATACCTAAATTTTAAAAGAATAACCGCTTTATATTGACTTATTTATGTTGTTTGTTTGTTTTGTTGCTTTGGGGTTGTTGTTTTTTTCTTAAGCAACTACATGGATAAAATAAATTAGAGAGAACTTTTTAAAATAGCAATCACCAACTTACTGAAAGTGGACTTTGTGGCCATTGATGAAGAAGAACAAAACAAAACAAAAAAACAACAACAAAAAAACACGTACATGTACATGTACTATGCTAAACTTCTAGATTTCCAACTAACAGTAACACCAGGTTCACTCGTTGAGTCACCGAAATAAACAAAAAGTTGCAACAAGAGTCAAGATGAATTATTTTTATTGCATGTCTACGCTTATTTTCAGGATCAATAAATCAATATCAAATCGCTATGAATTAAAAAAAATTATATTCCCATTATTGATGCTGTAGGCCTATAGAATGATAGTGTGGGCTGGAACATACTCTCTGAGTATCTATCATTCTGTCATATCTATGCTTAACATGAATTTGTTATCAATTGTTGCCAATATTATTTTCATAAATCCTTTTAGAAGCCTTGCTTGGTGCGCAATGTTTCCTCGTGACTTGGAAGATCCGGTGTTTATTTTGGGAAGCATAACTTGTCTAAAGTTTTAAACAGCATCGCGGAAAGATAACTCAAGGTTTCAACAAAATACCTCAACACATTAATTTTGTTACGCCCCTTTTCCTATGGCGCTCCTTTGACGCACTTCCTAGATACCGTTGCGTTGAAACTTGGATAGGGGAAGTCGTGGAAAGAACATCATTTATAAATAGGTTTCATAACACAAAGAACATAGGCGCACTGGTGAGTGAGTTATAGGGTTAAATTTTAAAAATTTCAATAGTGCATTTAAACAAAACTCAAATAAAAAATGATAGATCTACATTAATTTATATTCATGATAGAGGACAATAGGGATTAGGATGAGCAGCAAACGTCCTTGAAAGCAAACACATCAAAACAGCGGAGAGAGCAATACGAATAGATCTAGATTGAAAACAAAATGTTTATAACCGTATTGACAAAACAACAACAATAGCAAGAACAGTAACAGCCACGGCCAAAAAACAGCAGCAGCAACAACCACAACCACAACAACAGCAACAAAAACAACAGCAAAATAATATATTATTGTTTATCTGAATAGAGAAAAGTACAAAGCCAGTAGGCTCAGATATAGAAAGATCTAGATCTAGACCTAGATTCCACTAGATCTAAACTGGCATTGTGTACAATTTAGATTTGTTTTAAAAGTCCAATTATTTTTTTTTTTCTATTTGTTTTTGGTGGTAACATTGATGACCAATATCCTGATCAACCACAGGTCTATGCCTCTCTCCTAAATCGTGCATCAAGCTCACGCCATAGCACAATTATTTAAAAAAGAAATAATAATAAAACATATCATAAAATAAGACAGTAATAATTACACCAAGCTAGTAAATGTATGGCTTGGCTACATAATTATTGTCAAGTACAACGTTGTGTTAGCTTACGACACGTCGTAAGAATATTATGAGGTAAACAAGGCGTACGCGGCGCTGTACGTAGATCCCAAAAGTCTAGATCAAGGAAATTAATAAGCTTTTCGAGAAGCGTGCGTTCTGATTGCCCGGTAGCCTACTATAGCATCACATCGATGTGTTTACCGGTTGTGGAGGCTGGAAGCAAAACCCCATACATGTACCACCAGTTCTCATCACTTACCCACATAAACCTATGAATTGTCCTTATACGTGTACGCCCATGCACAACTGTCGCACCATGGAAGGTCCTGTCATCAAGTAACACTGTTACTAACAGACGAACACTCGGATAACGCCTGAGAGGTCGAAGGCGAAAACTATAGAGATTATCCGTGGGTCGATTCTTGGCTGGAACGTGTAACACATTCTTAGCTTTAAGAATCTCACCCACACCGAGACCTTCCAAGAAATTGCTACCCCGCCATCTGTCACTGGATCCTCCCCACTTCAGTCAGTTCTCCGCTGTCCTGCAACCTGGCCAAGGAATTCAAACGACAGCCAGTTTTCTCCCTTCTTTTCAATTTGAGGAGAAGTTGAGGCGGCCAACCTTATCAGGTCCAACCAACCCGCGGTTTTTTCCATCCTAACCATCAAAGGCAGTTGGCCTCCTAACAGCAAACGGTCTAAACACAATATAATATAGTGAAGGTAGATATACTCGACAACTTCTGATACCATTGCTGTGTTTTAGCTCAATGCTAGACGACAGACATGCACCAACCCTTGGGGCCCCGGATATACAAAGGATGCAGGCATTCAAGGCACACCCAACTAAACATGAATAGGCCCTACCTGCCGTCCATCATATATCGTTGACTAGCTCCATATAACATAGTATTACAGACCGGTGTAACTGTGATTATAACATTCTCCACGGTGATGAATCACCCTGAACTACTTTACAAGTGTCGTGTAGCCTGTTGTGGTTGCTTGTCACCGTGACCTCCCTGAATAGCTACCAAGGTTGCTGATCAGCTGTTTTCATGCTACTCCTTTATGATGGATGGAGATAGGGGCGAAACAACGTTGCCCTATCATTCTTCTTTTCCGTAGGGCCACCACCACATCTGGCATGCAGCTCTCGACATTTCCGTATGTAGTTTGCAGTCTTCAGATTTTCACTTATCGTATCCCCTGTCCACTCTGTGACATTGTTCACCAACCTCCTTCTCTGCCTTCCGCTTTTTATTTCCTTGCCCGGTTCCTTGTAGCAATATTTTGAAAGTCTTCAAGATCTTGTGACATGCACAATCATACCATCTTAAGTATTCATCCCTCCACTAAGGCAAGAGGGTTATCGGGCAACCCTATAACGTTCACAACCCTGTTCTGTACTTCACACTGGAGCTGTGGTCTTCGAGTGAAATATCAAGGAGTCTGCACTTACATCTCATCTTTCATCCCATTCTCTTCAGCTGCTGTCGATGTTCATGACTCGGAGGAGGATAGAGATATTAAAATGACCAGTGAGCACATCAGCCAGCTCTTTAAGTTGAGCGCGATATTTCTGTACTTGCAGACTAAAGTGGTTTGATTTCAAAAGCGCAGCTGTAGCTTTTGCGATTTTTAAGATTTTGAAGGAGACTTTGAGTTTTGACCCTTTTAACTTCTAATTAGAAATTATATTTCAGGCTTTCATAAAACTATTTTCAAAATAGCATATACGAGGCAACAAGCGGGCTGAACCAGACGAAAAGCGAAGGCATTTAAATCTTTTGTGACCCTCTTGTTCAACTAATTCTTTGTCATAAAGTAACTAATATCAATATTAATTTTAAATTGTACGCTTGAAACTTTTCCATGGCCTTTTTGGATTATCATCAATTTTTAATAACAATCCTCCAGTAACTTTATCATTACTTTTCACCAGCTCATTTTTTTAGATCACTTTGTACTTTTTTAAAAAAAATTTTACCTTTTCCTCTTCGAAAAAAAAAAATAATATAAATTAAAACAAATAAGTATTGTGTCGAGATCTGTTGCCACTAACCACGGCGCCAAGCCTTCGCTCGTACTACCGGCGACCATTTGTTGTTCACTTTAAAAAAAATGCGACTTTATCAACAACCGATTTTCCTCAGAATCTCGTCTTGATTTATAGAGACTTAAACGTTACCAAGGATTTCTCGGACGGACCTGTTTTCCACGTATTCAAGTTTTTACTCAGAATTGATAGGGAATAATAAATATCACATGAAACACCAAATTATTTATTTCAAAAGTGATAAAACTATAATGACGTGTCGCTCAAGGTTCTCTAGGCTTAAACAGTTACTCTGCAGACCCCATAAATTTGAGACTTTTAGACTTTAAATCCCCAATGCCAGAATAATATTATGGGACTACAAGCTGTTGTCAACGAGTATGTTTGCAATAACTGGTTTTGTTCTTTTCAGTATTTTGGTCTTTTTTAATGCACTTTTCCTTTTCTTTCTTTTGTTTAGGTAGACGAAGTTAAGACAAGGTGGAACTATCAACACTTGCCTGATCTATTAACAGCATTGTCAGGGTTGACCTGTCGATAGGTGCCACAGCTCTCCCTTGGCAACAAGCCAGAAAGCTTCAGCAGCTTGAGCCCAGCCCAGCCCAGCGAGACCAGGCAAGATGAATATCTCCAATACGATGAATCTGCCACCCAACACGTTCCGCCGAGTTCTCACCGAACATGGCCGATCGTCCGCGCCCGGTCTGCTCGAGTCGCCGATGACCCCGGAACTAAAAACAAGGCGTAGGCTGCAACCACGGGACAAAGAGGTCACAGACAGTCTTCTCAAAATGGCGACCAATCCAAGCGAGGCGTCAAACGCAAAGAAGGATCTGCCGCCAAGCGCGGAGAGTGAGCTGGCGTCAAAAATAGACAAGCACGCGCCCTTTCAATACCCGGAGGTATCCGCGGATAATAAGCACAGGATCAAAACGCCTGTGTCCAAAATCAGAAACACGTCCGCCTCAAGCCCAAATGGTTCCTTCTCATTCTACAAGCGCTCTTTCCGAGTAAACGGCAAGCAGGCCTGGGAGTATGCCATGCGGGACCTGGGGAGCATAGACACCCTCAACAATCGCTATGGGTACGTGGAGCCCCACCAACGGCAAGACATAACGCCACTGAAGAGGCCGTTGGGTCAAACCACAAAAAACAATGCGGAGATCTAGGTCTCATGCCATGATGCCTTAAGCTAACAAAAAAAAAAAAAACATTCTGTATAATCGATCTCATACCAAAATTCTATAAGATAACAAAAACATTGTGTATATCTCGATCCCATACCAAGATGTTACAAGCTAACAAAAAATATTGTGTATAATTATCTCGATCTCATACCAAGATGCTACAAGCTAACAAAATACATTGTTTATTTCGATACCATACCAAGATGCTCAAGCTAGCAAAAAGCATTGTGTATTTCTCGATCTCATACCAAGATACTAAAAGCTAACAACAAATATTGTGTATATCTCGATCTCACACCACGATGCTACAAGCTAAGAAAACAAAAAAGTGTGTATATCTCGATCTCATACTGAGATGCTACAAGCTAACAAAAAACATTGTGTATATCTCGATCTCATACCAAGATTCTACAAGATAACAAAAAACAAAAAAACAATGTGTATATCTCGATCTCATACTAAGATGCTACAAGCTAACAAAAAAACAAAACAATGTGTATATCTCAATCTCATACCAAGATGTTACAATCTAACACAAAAAAACATTGTGTATATCTTGATCTCAAATGCATAGTGTATCTTACGATCTTCTACCAAGATGTTACAGGCTAACAAAAAAATAAAACAATGTGTATATCTCGATCTCATACCAAGATGCTAGAAACTAACAAAAAAATAAAACAATGTGTATATCTCGATCTCATACCAAGATGCTAGAAACTAACAAAAAAATGTGTATATCTCGATCTTATACCAAGATGCTTCAAACTAGCAAAAACATTGTGTAGATTTCGATCTCAAACTAAGATGCTACAAGCTATAAAAAAAACAATGTGTATATCGCAATATCATACCAAGATGCTACAAACTAACAAAAAACAATGTTTGTATATCTCTATCTCAAATGCATAGTGTATATCACAATGCTACCAAGTAACAAAAAACAGACGAGTCGTAACAGTAAGAAGGCTTACGACGAGTCGAAAGATTCCGCCATGTTGTACTCACGGTCCCTTGTGTAGGACTCTCTCTCATGAGAAAAGATGCCACAAGCCAACAGAAGAAGCTGTGTGGGCCTATCTCATGCAAAGATGCTACAAGCAAACAAAATATTTTGTTCAAAATCTCAGGAACCACTGCCGTTGGAACTGCCTTGGCCATCTGATAACATCGACATAAATGTACTAGTGCTGCTAAGTGTTGAATACGAAACATACACATAATTTATAGAATGGAACTATGTATTACGCAACGAGAAAGAAACTAGACCGCGTTAGAATAATTATTACAATGTAGCCAAATAATTAAAAAAAACAATAAAACAAAAACTTCGTTATTTTAAGTCTTGAGTTCTTCCGTTTTCTATGATTTAGGATTCTCGTTTTTATTTATCGTCAGGGTATTTAATGACTCGTTTTTCCTTGCGGTTGCTGCTGTTGTTGTTTTGTTCTGTTGTTGTTGCTGCTGCTGCTGTTGTTGTTGTTGTTGTTGTTGTTGTTGTTGTTGTTGTTGTTGTAGTGGTTGTTATTGTTGTTATTTTGTTTTTGCTATTACTGTTGCTGCTGATGCTCTTGCTGTTGTTTTGATTTTTCCCTCTCCTGTGCAGAAAACTATCAGTTCAGGACATGGTTACATTAATTTTTGTCTCGTTTGTTGATTTGATAGTTTCCTTGTTACTGTTAAATTTGTTCTTGTTGCAGTTGTCACAGATGTGTGTCACCGAAAAATCAGGAACCATAAGTTATACTTATACTATAGAAATCAGTCTATGTAATTAAGATTGTTGCTAACATTTATATAGACGGCTTATGCCGCGTTCACACCGAGCGATATTGGACAAGTTTCCTCGTCCGAGCTAGTGCGTTCACACTAAGTTTTGTCGTTCATCCGTGTAGAATGACAAATCTAAGATGGATACCAAGATGAAGCTGCTTGTGGTTGAGACGAAGAACACAAAAAAGCAAGACGAAGATATTTGGTTCATCCCGTTTGTAGAGAACGTAGAATGTTTGGAGAGTATTTGTGCAAAATCGTGCAGAATCGGTGAAATTTTAGTGCTGCGCTAAAGCTGAAAAAACGCCCTGCCGAGAAAAAGTTAGGCCGTTATCGGGAGCATGGTGTGAACGCTTAAAAAGAAAAATTTAATAATTATCTAATATAATAATTAAAAGTTTTTTGGGGGCACTTTATCGCTCTGACGAGCGATATTTAGGTGTGAACGCGGCATTCTGATCAGCGCTCATCAGCTTTCGGCTTTCACCCTGTGGTCGCCCTTATAAAGCCGAGGCTGCCGAAGCCCACTTATCAGCGCTCACAAGGGGCGGTGACTCTGTGGGGCTAGTTAATTTTATTCTGCTCGGCGCTCATCAGCTTTCGGCTTTCACTCTGTGGTCGCCCTTAGTCTCTGCGCCGGTAGTCACTCAAAGCGGCAAAACATTTTATAGGAATGAAATTTTCATTCCCACTCGCCGATTTCGCCTTGTGACTGAGTGAGTGAACTCTTTATGTCTGGACTGGTAAAATTTTCACTGACCATTTTCTGATCGAGGAAGCATCGTAGAAAAAAATCTGATTTGTTTTTCAAGTCGGCGATAAATATTCAAGGGGTTCTTCGAGTAGATTTGCATTTTGTGGAGTATTTTTCTTTAAAAAATGCACATTTTTGTTCTTTTCTTGGCGGGCCTGTGTGAATTTGAGCAGTGCCCTGTCTCCTTGTTATTGTGTATGAATGTATGCCTGTGTTTGCGCAGAACCAGCGTTTTTCCGTTATTAGTAATCAAACACCATAAAAAAATGTGTGTCTCTGTGATCAGCTGTCAGTATGTTCGGCGACAGAAGAACCATCTTATCTACACGCCACATATACACACTCAGGATAGCCAACAACACCACATTGACGAGGTACTTAGCGCCTGCACATCTGAGCACTTTGCACTATTTACACAATTTCCGACAAAGCTTCCCTGCTATCTGTCGATCACCTGTGTGAGCCGGCGTGTCATGGGATGAACTGCATCAGACCCAATGCATATGTGGTGAAAGTGTGTTATGAGTATGTTGTGAGTTGTGTTAGGGTTGCCTAGATGCCTGAGCCTAGAGAAGTGTGATGTTAGTGAGTTGTGCTGTGGTGTGAGCTGTTTTAGGGGCTGTAGATTTAGTCAGTCTTGGAGTGTCTTTCATCTTGAATGGATAAAATCTACTTGGGATACGGGATTGCCTTGGCTGCTGACAGAGCAAAGATCTAGACCTTCTCTTTGTCTACTACTTCTGCTGCTATTTCTAGTGCTCTCGGCGCCTGAACACAACACTGGTGTCAGAAGTGGGTTATTGGGATCGGTTCCGTCAAGGTAGGAGTAGAGATAGTTCTCTCGAACGGGTTACATTTTGTTCGGGTAGATCGGGTTGGGACGACGGAGATAGACGCGAGGAGGATCAGCGTAAGCCTGTCTGGGTGAGACATCTGGTTTATGATGGTAGCTCTGATTGGTCATCTTATCTGTACCATTTTAATTTGTGTGCAGACTCTCTGTTTTTAGGGGACAGGGAGAAGGGGAGATTTTTACAGTCAACATTAGCAGGTCCAGCACTTAAATTAGTTGCTAATCATAACAGAGAAGGGAGAACTTTAGGCTATTGGGAAATCTGTGATATTTTGCATCGCAGATTTGACTTGGATGGTGATAGGACGGAGGCGACTTGGTTAAAGTTGGATAATGCCTTCCAAGAAAAAGGGGAGTCCCTTCATCGATGGGCAGATAGACTTAGGGAGATTGGGTTCAGGATCGGGCGAGGTGAACGGGGGGCTTATAGGGCTCTGGAGCCTAAACTTGTTCTTAGGTTTTGTTTGGCGGGTTTGGATGAAGAAGCGGGGCGGAAAGCCATAGAGACTGGACCCCCCAAAAATTTAGAGACAGCAGTCAACAAGTGTGAAAGATTGTCTAAGTGAATTTCAGGGGTTAAAAAGATTATAATAAATTCTGGAGGTGTGCTTAAGGGCTTTTATTTGGATTATGAGGGGATGTAGGCGTTTCGGGTGGTTAGGGATACCCATAGGTACGGAGAGGGGTGTTATTGCCATGGAAGAGGGAGGAGTGTGGTGAAAGTGTGTTATGAGTATGTTGTGAGTTGTGTTAGGGTTGCCTAGATGCCTGAGCCTAGAGAAGTGTGATGTTAGTGAGTTGTGCTGTGGTGTGAGCTGTTTTAGGGGCTGTAGATTTAGTCAGTCTTGGAGTGTCTTTCATCTTGAGTGGATAAAATCTACTTGGGATACGGGATTGCCTTGGCTGCTGACAGAGCAAAGATCTAGACCTTCTCTTTGTCTTACTACTTCTGCTGCTATTTCTAGTGCTCTCGGCGCCTGAAACACAACACATACATGAGGATGACGCTCATACCGTCATAACATGTGGACCTTGGTCGTTTTACGGGCCTTAACACAGTTAGGGATCAGAGCCAGTTCAAGGCGAACTTGGATTGAGGAGGGACCTTGAACTAACTTAAGTCTTATAAGTACTCCGATCGAACATGGATATTTCTCAATGCGGTTTACATGCTGTGATTTACGTTATAATTTTTTATATCAAAACCGCATTTCTACAGCTCAGGACTACTGAAGTCTGTTATAGTTACATTTATTATTTCAATCTTATTCAAAATATATTACAAAACATATTTTTCTTTTTGAATTTTGCACGTTACCTTTCTGAGGAAAGATTTGTATTATAGACAATAGATGAGGGAATGAAATAGTTCCCCTTTTGTTTACACTATCCAACGTATTGATAACTCACTGAGCACAACTTGTATTGTTCTCTGTGACTTGGGCTGCCTTTCGCCTGGGCAGTCTCAGCAACTTGTCACTGGTAAACCCGAGAGGCTTTGCCGTGGGCATTTAAACCTGTAATATTCTTTTTTAATTTTTATGCAAAAGCAACAGCCATATTGGTCTTAAACAATTAGTTGTGTGTGTGTGTAAGATCTGTAGCAGACATCAGCGATCATGGCCCTCGTTTGTTTCTGTTACTAGTCACCATGAAAAACCAATGGTTGGGGTTTCTGCTCTCGTTGTTTAACTGTTCAGATTGTCTTTCTTTGTTGTACGCGCTCTCTCTATATATCTCGTTCTGTCCCCCCTCTATCTTTCTTTTTTATTATCTCTCCATAAAATCCAGCCTCTATCTATTTACTTTTAGGAATTAAGACTTTGTAATTCACCACTGCCGCTCTCTGCTTTTCATTCCTCCTTGTTTCAACATTGTAACTTGTATGTTTATTTGTAGTTCAGGAGTTCAGCCTAATATATGTCGAAACTTTAAAAAGTCTATAACCTCTTTGCCTTTTGATTAACGACTTTGTTTCATCTCCTCCCTAGCAGTCCCTCTCTCTTTATCCATCAATCTATATGTCTACATGTATATAGAATCTGCTCTGTAAACCTACCTAAGGGCAATGAGCATGAACTAAGTAAGAGAATAATTTCACCCTCTACATTCGAGGAATATAATGGTTTTTGCACAGCAAACAAAAGTTGTGAACCATAATATTATTTATCTCCTATACCTAATTGACCATCAAATGGCTTCTAAAAAATAATTCTCTATTTTTTAAAGATAAAAAAAACCTTTTTTCATATAAATGCATGCCTTCAGTTCCATGTTTATTGGTGTAAACAGAATGTGGGTGTGCTGTGTGTAAGTTACTAACTTTTCCGTATGGATGAGCTTTTAAGCCTACGTAGTTTTCCGTTGTAAATTGCTTTGAGCTCCTATAAGTGATAGCGCTTATATGTGATTGTTTTTTCAAAACTTTTTTTTTTTAGTTCGAAGTCTTGTGTTATTTAAAAAGTCCAAATTAATGTTCTGTAAATTACCTTTACATTGAACTACTCCATTAGGCAAAAGAGCGGAAGCTCAAATGCCACTGGACTAAAATATAAACTACTCTAACTCTGTTGAAATGCGAAATATAAACACATGATTAAATAAAACAAAATAACAAACAGAAATAGTGATTCTGAACACCAAGGAGGTAAAGATAAGACACACATTTTAATTTTAGTAAACAAACATTGATGGTCAAGGTAGAGATTTAAGAATATTCCCAGATGTTTCTACACCAGAAGCTTGCTGCAGGTTAAAAAGTGTTAGATGTTTCTAGAACATGGAGTATCCATAATACAAATAAATAAATAGACATGTGCATGAATGCTTAAATCAACTCTGTATAATTTTATTTTTTAATTATATCAATCATACAAATTACAATATTTTCAGTTTTTATAATCTGATGGACATGATAAATGGCTATGCATACAATAAACGCAATGAAGAAAATGATTTGTAAGATATACATCCTATTTTATGTTTAATATCGTGAAAAAATAACAAAATGCAACGGAAGAAAGAGAAAAAGATGTTTACCCGGTACTATTAAAAAAAAAACTACACCAAAAAGCCATTTTTTTGTTTTCATTACCTGTATAAGTTTTAGAGTAAGAACTACTTTTTGTAACTCTTTTATCTGTTTTGACGGCTTAACGTCCTGAAGTGACTACCTTGTGAATGTTATTTTTTGGTTTTTCCTGAAAGGAACATTCAGAGCTCTTGTAAGGTGATACAGGTCCCTAAGTTAATGACTTTGAGATGCATTTCCGAGTTACTATTTTATTATCCTGCGAGCATAATTAGTAATTAATTACAGAACATTTGCATGAAGACCATGAGTTTCGTTTCATGATGAAAGCAAGACTCAATACCCACACCCACCTTTTCATCTATTTTCTCAAAAAGTCAAAAAAAAATGTTTTAATCAATTTACTGCGGCAATACTCTCCAAATAAAGGTAAGAAGAATTCATTTGCTTTAAAATGTTAAAATGTAAAACTCCTTTGGACCCATTAGTTTTAAAGAACCTACAGTCTTAAGAGTTTGGTAATTGAGAAATGACTGTAAAAAATGGTACTCGTAGCTCAACTTCGCTGAAAAAATACTAATGCAATGTAATTTTACAACAAAGTGTCTTCTATTATTATATCAGTAAAATATAAGAAGGGGCTGAAGCTTTGACTAAACATCTGCACTGAAATTACCCACTACAGCAATTTCGGGAAACAAAATATACAGAATAAAAAATTAAAATTGTTTTTCATAGACGCAATACAATGAGGTTCTTGCATGGCAAAAAACCTTCAAACAAAAACACATCCAAATAGTCAAACAGTGAGAAATAAAATATGTGTATCTGTACAGCGTTGCAAAACAAAAAAGAAAGTAACTTAAAATCAGTTCATCCATAACCCATTAATTGCTCAAATTATTAGAGTTAAAAGCTACCAGATACGTTCTTATAAAGAAAAAAGGTTACTTAATTCTTTAAAATACCACCCATTAAAAGCATAACACTGTAATTGCTGTCAAAGATTTAAAAATACTTGTCAACAAACATTTTAATTTAATTGACACAGGTGCTTTAGTAGTCTGGCCCCTCTATCACTGTTCCTTGTCCATCTAAAGCAAAGATAAAAATAAAGGAGAATTTCTAAAAAAAAAACAACCGAACACTAGAGTATATCATGCACCACCGAATATAGAAAAAACAGTAGGCTACACATTTTTTTAAAAACTTCCAAGTTTTAGTTTTCCTGGCAAACTTAGAAACCGTAAAGTTCATTTACCATGCATAACAACAATTTTATATGAGATCAAATTTTCATAACATTAACTATGAATAGCATTCAAGCCTCTTAAAAAAAGAAATGACCAAAGGACAAAAAAAGAAAAAAAAGAAAACGAAAACCAATAAAAAAAAAAAAAAAAAAAAAAAACCCAGAACAGGCATATGGTGTGCCCTTCATAAACTTCAATGCAGACTCTACTTGTACATGTCTTTAAATAAAAAGAAATCTTACGCCCAGCATTGCAGTTTATAATAAATTTCAACCAAACACCAAACAGAACAAGTAAAGACTTAAAGGTGAATGACATAAATAAATGCTATTGAAAACAAATCAATGAATGCGCTATATACAATGTTAACCAATACAATAAGCAGATATTAACATCACTCAAACATTAAATGGTTTAATTTTTTGACATATTCATGCATGTTTGAATTATTGATATCTACATTTCAAAAAAAAAGGCCAAAAAAATAATATGACAAGTCACAAAACATGACAAAGAAAATTTTAAAAAGCGATCTAAAATCAGCAATATGTTAATCTTAAACTCCTTATTTAATTCATAGGTCTGTCTATTAAGTCGGAAGTAACCGGAATTCCCTTGAACTTTTTGAGGTGGTTTTTTTTTATTTAGTTCTAGGTGTATTTGCTAAGCGTTGTAATTGTTTATAACTAACTTAAAAGACATAAAACTGAGCAAGTGCTCAAACGTTTCCATAACACTTTCGTTTTTTACTTTCTGAATTCCATGAAAACTCTTCTTCTTCTCAACTCCAAGCAAACAGTAGAGGAAGAAATGTCAAACTGCAACTGTCACATCACGATACATTTGTACGCTGTTGGTTAGGTGGCACAATGGATGATATGAGACAAAGGCATTGCTTTCTGGTAGTGCAAGAGCACTGGGTGAAGTACACTGAGGTTACCTGAGATTAAATGTGGAAGAGTGCACAAGTTCAAGGAATGAAGTGGTTCTAGATCTATAAATGATTCTCCCCCTTTACTCAATCTGTAGATGATTCTGCCCCTTTACTGCATCTGTAGATGATTCTTCCCCTTTACTGCATCTATTATGATTTTCCCCCTTTACTCGACCTTTAGATGCTTCTCCCCCTTTACTGCATCTAGAGATGAATATCCCCATTGTCTCAATCTATAGATGATTTTCCATTTTACCTGATCAATAGATGATTCTCCCCCTCTACATCTATAGACAAGTCTCCCACTTTCAACAATCTATAGATGATTATCCCCATTAACTCAATCTATGGATAAGTCTCCCCATTAAATCTATAGATAAATCTCCCCCTTCACTCAATCTATAGACAAGTCTCCCACTTTCAACAATCTATAGACAAATCTCCCCATTAAATCAATCTATAGATAAGTCTCCCCCTTCATTCAATTTATAAAAGACTCTCCTTCTTCTTTAGATTTATAGATTATCTCCTGCCACGGACAAACACATACAGTTTATATACATAATACAATTCACCATGTTCAATCCTCAAACAAAGAACAATGATCTAAAATGTTGTAGAATTGCACATATAATGTATTATTATTATTATTATTATTATTTAGAAGATGTCTTCACAGATTATAAAAGTATAAAAGTATGACGGGGGGAGGGGGGAATACTAAAAGTATCTGTGCTTTATTCAGCTATGTCATTCATGTATTTATAACATTTACATTAGTCCAAGGTAAAACTAAAGAAAGTCACATATCGATTACAGTGTTGTGATGGTACAACGGACTTGAGCGTTCTAATGGTAAACTTGATGTTGTGCGACTTCTGACTGCTGCCACAGAGAAGATGAAAGTATCAATTGTACAGTATGTTTATCTTTAAAAAAAAAAAATGAATATGGTTATAAAACATAGGTTCAAATAGAATATATAATTATTTGTTTGCCATTTGACTGAGTCTTTGATCTTGTATAAATCAAGGCTGCCTAGCTGCCCTGCCACTCCTAGTTTGTGTAGAGAGAGAGAGAGAGAGAGAGAGAGAGAGAGAGAGAGAGAGAGAGAGAGAGAGAGAGAGAGAGACAGACAGACAGACAGGGAAGAGGGTGAGGAGGGCGGGAGAGAGAAAGAGAGAGAGAGAGAGAGAGAGAGAGAGAGAGAGAGAGAGAGAGAGAGAGAGAGAGAGGGGGAGGGGGGTGGAGGGAGGGATGGAGGAAGAGAAAGAAGGGAATCATTGGGGGATCGTCTTAGTTTTGTTATATTCTTCTCATAGGGTAATGCTTAAAAACCTCATGACATAGCACCAAGTGTAAGATAATGATAAAATATCACTGGTAAAAATAGTACAAGCTAAAGTAATAAGTTATTCATGATAATTAATTTACCTAGATGATGCTGATGGACTTATATGGAGGCATTGGAGGATTCATTAAACATTAGGTTATAATAATAAAAGTAATTTAACCTATTGATGTAAGGATGATATAATCTAAAAATTAAGTCAGAGGACAATAGTTGAGTTAGTTTAAAGTCCAACATCAGCACTACACAGGCTATATTGTGGACGGGTCCCAAGACTGAAGCAATTTTATGAGCTGACATACATGAGACAGTGCGGGGATACCACGGCTCCTGTCTCTGTCGGCCACATTTAGAGTCAGAGGACAACATTTTGTATTTGAACAATGAAACTAAAACAAAAAATTAAAGAGTAACATGTATTAAAAAAACAACAGAAAATGTACAAATATATGAATAAAATCTATCGAAGTATAACATTGCAAACCACATGACAGCAAACATTGTATTGGACTGTGAGACACCTAACTTCTTTGACACAGCAATTCTTAAAATCTATTGAGGAGGACAACTACATGTACTTGCGCGCACAACTGGGACCTTTTACATTTCACATCTTTGCAACTCATCAAGTTCTTTACTGTCCATTTGACTGCAGGTAGTGTTAAGATCATTTGCTGCAGAAGAATTACTCATAGTGGCTCTTTTAATTCCTTGTTATTGAAAGAAAAACCAGTTTCAACTAAATGTATACTGACATAACAATTGAATAATTATGTTGGCTACGTTCAGTCTCGAAGACCAACAATAATTCTCCGCAATGTCACTTTGCACGTTCTTTTTCCTTTTCTCTTGGGCTTTGGATCAAATGAATTTGAAATGAAGCCCTTCTCACGCCTAACCAGCCTTTTTTTTTCTTCTTTCCATTAGAAAACTTTGTAATAACACCACTCAAAGACCAGCGTGGCAACCAAAGCACAAGGCTACAGTAATTATCTACAGAAACTCCTAAAGGGAACACACATTGTAAACAAGGCTCAGTGATATTTATTAATATTAGTTCATAGAAATCTTTATAGTATTTACAAATTTGCTACAGAAAGCCCGTAGCCAGAACAAAGAAAGGAAAATAATTCTTCTATTTTCATTATAGTACACATCTATAAATAGCAATGAACCGATGATGGGGATAGCCACTCTTTTCAATTAAAAATAGTCCAACATCTACACTGCCAACCCATGCCACTTGCACAATTTGAATTAAAACAAAAAATTTCATTCCACTTTAAATAGACTTACAAAGATTGTTTGGTCGTTTTGTTTTCTTCCTCTTGATTTTAAAGTATCTATATATAAATATAGAAATCATTGACTATTATCATCGAGTCGAAAGAGCCAAAAACTGACCACAATGCAATTAGTAATACAAGACAATGATTTTTTGAATGCATCATATGTAGAAATTAGAGAGTAAATGACACTCCATACTAACAATTCTCTCTGTACATTTCAATAAAATTTTAAATTTTATCCTCTACTCTCCTGTGAAACCAAAAAGCCTTTTTCTTCCTCATTCTCTCTATTCACATTCGCTCAATGATTTTTTCAAATTTGCTTACACACAATATCCCCTTCCTTTGGTTTATGACAATAGAGTTTGACGTGGTGAAAACTAAATGAATAATAATCTGTGTTCCTGCCGTAATTGGTCAATGATCCCGAACTTGGTGATCATCAACTGTACATCCCCATTCCAAACAGAGATGGCTGGTGGCCTTGGTGGGGCTGGAAAGAAAAATAATAGGAAATTTATAGTAGTTGCTGGTGATCCATTAACTCAAGCTTTGAAAAAGAGGCTGATGGGGCAAGGGCGAGGGGGGGAGGGGGGA
>RQTK01000175.1:146576-201373 GCA_003991915.1 Elysia chlorotica
AGAGAGAGAGAGAGAGAGAGACAGAGAGAGAGAGACAGAGACACACACACACAGACAGAGACAGACAGACAGACAGACAGACAGACAGACAGGCAGACTGAGAGAGACAGACAGAGAGGAGAGAACACACACTAGGCTTGTTTCTCATTACATTTACTTTTTTTAAATTCTTATTTCATTTTAATTTCAGCAACCAAATCCTGACATTACTCATTTCAATTCTATTTAATTGCTGCCATCTCTCTATTTTCCTTTAGTAACTTTATCAAAAGAAAAGCTAATTCTTACCAAAATTATCTAATAATCTTTTAAAAGGAGAATATTCTATCTTTTGGTAAATGAATACAAGAACAAACTTTATACGATCACCTCTGTCTACATCTCTCATAGAAGGCATAGTATGAAAACTCTTTCAAAAGCAACTGTTTGATATTTCTTCTGCACAAGGTGGTAGTTTTAAACAATTTTTAAAATTATTTATAAACTATTTGACATTTCGTTGATTCAGTAGTTAACAAAACAGCACCACAAAAAATTAGTAGAATCGAAAAAATATTTTTTTAGGAAAACAAAAAAGTGTTTCACTAGACTGATTTAAAAAAAAAAGTAATCTATGACTTTGAATTTTCAAATTATATACTTTTACTTTGTTGCTGAAATGATTTGTATCAATCTTATGCTACTAATGTTTACCATAATATCATAAGCATACACATACACTTTGAATTGGTTTTCCCTTCATATTTTCACTCGTTCCTTCTCATATTTGACCTCACTTTTTCAACCTAAATCAACACATACAATATTTCTATATTGAACTTTTGGAGGTTTGTTTTAAATTAGAAAGAGAAAGGAAAGATTATTTAAGTCAATGTTATTTCAGTTCACTCAACCAAAATGAAAGGTTTTGGATATTTAAAATGTGCACCTGAAAATAGTGAGGGTTTATTTTTGAGAACCTAGATCTATCTTTAAAATCTTACTCAACATCAACTCCACCGAATTACAGGTTACAGTCGTGATTACAAGCTTTATTGTGGACGGATCCCAAGACTGACGTCTGACAATTTTATGTGTACCACACACTAGACAGGGCGGGGATACCATGACACCTGTCTCAGCCTGTCACATTAAACTGACACCGATTTTAGAGTGAATATTTTTTTTTAGGTTAAGTGATGATGTAAATTGATGTATAAATGCGTGTGTGAATGTTATAGAACTATGATCCAAGAGTCCTCACATATGATATTCATGAGGTCCACAATCAGGGGTATCTCTTGCTTTGGTAAATGTAAATCATTCAAGACACATTTTTAATTTGCTTTCAGCTTTTGTCTTTCTTTATTTTGTATCACTATTTTGTATTTGAAATAGGAGGTAAGGGCCTTATAAAGACACATGTTAATAAAATATTGTCAGTAATGAGTATTGAGAAAATTTGTTTCCCCCCCACCTCCCCTTTCAAAAAGGAAATGAACATAGAAATAAATGTGTTTGATGGACTAAAAGAAAAAAGGAAGAAAAAAAAGAGAAAGAAATAAATTATTATTATTATTATTATTATTATTATTATTATTATTATTATTATTATTTGGTGCTTGTTCTTGTTGTTGTTCCTGAAATTCACTAACGTGCCCAACAGCAAATATTTTTAGTACAATTGTTGCTTGTAAAGTGAGTTAAAACACTTAATGGGTTAAGTAATTAAAAAAAATAAATTAAGGAAAACAGGGAAATTATACCTGTGTATTGTACATAAAAACACAGAGAGACCTCTACAGACAAAACCAATGAAAGGGAGCCCAGACCCCTTTGCCTTTTAGTTTGATTTTTTCGGGGCCCTGCACTTTGACTTAATCATGGCAGGCCTTTGCTTCTTCTGATTGAGAAGGAAGTCGACTAGGTCGGGACAAGGGTGGGGCTGCTCTGAGGCCAAGCCCGAACTAGGACCACCCCTTGAGGGGCCCACGGTGGACACCTGGAGGTCAGGGGAGGACAACTCTGTCTCGCCCGCGTCGGCAACAGGGCCGCAGTCCTCACTAGTTTCTTTATGAGAATAGAGACCCATTGGTGGGATCTTTACAGTTAGTTTTGTGGAATTCACATGGGGACCAGAAAGGACAGAGTTCCATTGGATTTGAGTTTGAATTTTTTGGACCCATGGGCAGTTTTAGACAATTTGATTAATAGCCATGAAGGTAAGAAAATTTATGTTGATTTTTATTATGTTCGGGACAATGTATTAAACATTTGAGAGAGTTTGGTTATTCGGTGAGAGAAGTATAGATGAAGGGAAGAGGCAAAGGGGTCGGTAGGGGGGATGATACAAAAGAAAAAGTCTTAAAATGTTGCAGAGAAAGATGACAAGAACAAGAGGAAAGAAAAATAAGATATATAATCTAGGCTTCAATTTATACTTGTCAAAAAGATTTATCATATATATTATATACTTTCCTTGCTCTTGGCAGAACTATGCACAGAAACCATAAAATTAAAGCTGCTTTTGTTTTGCTTTTTTTTAAATTTTTAATAACAAAGTATACTGAGAATAAAAAAAAATGCAAAGGTAAAAGCTTTGATTTTTTATTACTTCAAACTAGAATGTGTGCAGATCAATAAAAAAAAAAGGTGCTAGCACATAGTATATCAATGCCCACATGTGGGCGGCATGATGGAAAAAGGGTTAATTATTTCTACAGCTCATCATGACTTTTGGAACATGCTATTTGAAAGGAGCAATTAAAAACTGTTTACAAAAGGGAATAATATATACTTAAAGGAAAGTTCCCCCCATTTTTGCCAGCGGCTGAGCATCAACTTACAGTCTGGATCTTAAACTTGTCGTAGATGCTGATCAGCTCGTCCATGGTGTACTGGTTGAGTACGACAAACTTGTCCAGCGTGGGGCTCGACTTGCGTGCGCAGTCCTGGCAGTGGACCAGGAACTGGCCATCAATCTCCGTCACAAACAGGATGTTGAAAACTTCCACCTGGTCAAACAAAATATAAAGTGTTTTATGTGAATTATAGTAATCAAAATATATATAATAATATTGTTTTATATTTTATTATGTACAAAATCAACAGAAAACTCTTTTCTTCACTTATCTGGTATCAAACCCTGATACTGGTAATCTTTCTTTTTTTTACTACCTGAACAACTAGAATTTACATTGGATTTACATTTTAGGGAGCCTAGTGGTATAGTGATATTAACCATGCCCTCTTTAAGTGGCAAAGCAAATTGGTGCAGCTGCATCTATAAGTCGAGGCTTCTAATGCCATAAAGGGCAACCATTGTTCAACCGTTTTCACTAAAGGCCTACTTCTAACCAATGTGGAAAAAATAATAACTAAAAATTTCGTATCTAATTGTATTTCACATTGGTATGTTGAGTTGAGATCTGTTCAGATGCATATTATAGTTATAATTTTTTTTTAACTCTCCAAAAAAGTGCCTCCACAAGTAAAAGCCCACTAAATCTTGCAATGTGAGAAGATTGATAAATCAAGAAGATGCCACCTACCTCACACTCCTCGCAGTAATGAGCAGCCTCCTCAGGGGTGCGGCCATGCCACTTGACCTCCTTCTTCAGCTCATCCACAAAGTCCAGGGTCATGCGCACTTGGCGGAGAGACCTCATCAGGGTGGTCCTGGGTGCAGACAGCAAGTATTGCATTGTAAGAATAAACATTATTTATGTAGCAATCTCCCCTAAACATGCTTAGGCTCAGACTGATTTACAACATTGTACTGGTATAATACTCCAGGTACTTGATTGATGGGTTTTTTATTTGTTTTTGTTTTTTGTCAAGTTTCATTCATTATTTTCTTTTTCCATGCTAATAAAAGAAAACAAAACAAAAATTTATCAGAAGGGTAAAAGTGCATAATACTATGTTAGGATTTCAGCAGTCAGGTAAAACTTGTATTGATTTAACACTCGATGACTAATGTTCTTGACAATATAGGAAATGCTTTTTCAAAATTATTTATGCTATCTCTTTAGAAGACATATAGCTCTGCTCTATGTTGCTGTCAGCTTATCAAGGCATTGACGCCAAATAATTAAAAAAGTAGGAATTCTAAGTCAATGGAAACAAAAATGTGTAAGGGCACTAAAGGTGCAAAACAGTTAATTCTTAAATTTAGTTTGTGTTTGTTTGTTTTGTATGAAAAGATTATTCTTACAGAATCTGGGAATTTTTTTGGCTTCATATCTCATTTTAGAAATTACAAAAAATTTTCTTTTACCCAGCAGCTACACAAATGTAAAACATGTAAACAGCAAACATTGTATCCAACCATCACTGCTGAGATTTTCAAAATGATTTTATTATCACGCCTTCCAACAATACTGTCCAAGAAGTTGTAACATCACATTCCTTATTTATCAACCAGATCATGTCATGGGTTTAGAGGCAAAATATTGTAACTTTCCTCTCTAACTCTTACAGTTACAACAAAATGCCTCTCACCCCACGAAGTACAACATAGAAATGTGCTCACTTGATGGCCTGGCAGAGCTTGGGGTCTGAGAATCCGACGTTTTGCGCCAGATTCCAGGAGAGGCTGATCATCGGCACAATGGACTTGTAGCTCTGGAGCTTGTTGTACTCGTAGCGCTCCACGCCCAGGGTGTACTGCCGGTAGGTCATGGGCCCCACGTTCCACGCTATGTTGTTGCACCAGCCCTGGGAGAGCAATTCGCAAATCACTGAAGTTAGCCTAACTTTTAAAGCATAAATCAAACAAACTTTTCCTATTTTTCACTAAAAATGATTCTGTTAACATTTTTTGGGTCATAATGAATTGAAAATTACAAAGAAAAAGTGTTTGATGCTTTATACAAATTTCTGCAAGCTTCTTTTAGAGATCGAGATAAGTTATTCAGGCTCGTTGTAGAGGTAGAGATAAATTCTACAGTCCATAGTCAAGGTAAAGAAAAATTCTGCAGACTCATTGTCAAGGTGGAGATAAATGTAAAATCCTTCAAGCTAATAGTCAAGGTCAAGATACATTCGTCAGGCCATCACCTATTGGTGGGCTAAGTCTTTTTTAATCATTTGTCATGCTTGTAACCGAACTATATTCGCTGTACTTACAATAGCCTGCACCCAGTGAACAGTGCCTGGTCCTATCCAGACGAGGTCCCCTGGCTTCTGGATGAACCTGTAGACCGGCACATCTTCCTCGTAGAGATCCTCCAGTATGGGCCACCACGAGCCATGGAGGTAGTTCACACCATTTCTGGAGGTAAAATCACATAGAGGTTTGTTTTACCCTGATTCAAGTTACAGCCTATTCTGTCCTATGGTGGTGAATGGGAACTAATAAAACTAAAAAACATTGCTTTTCATTTACGTCAAAGAGAATGTAAACGATCACATTGCAACTATGGTTGCGATGTGACTAAATCATAGATCAAGTCCATCGCACCTATATGAGTGATGTGATTCAAATGAGTTAATAACTCATACTGATTTTCCACTTAGTCATTATTTTTTTCCTTAAAGTTTACAATATTCTTGAGGGAACATGAGAGAAACAAAGTTATTTTTTCAACTTGTACAGAGCTGGGAAATCAAATCAACATCAGCAGTATAGGAAATGAGGTTTTACAAAGACTTATTTCAACTTGCTGGGCACTTTGCTGGAAGTCAGGAGTTATGTTTAACAGTCAGAAGTATCAGAGTGTGATTTTGTAGTAAACTTTACTTTTCATACCTCTTTACCCATACACAAGAATACACATACCTCTTAGCGGACTCGTGTTTCTTGAGATATGTGTATTTTTTTGCATATGCATAAAGAGGTATGTTTTTCAAATAAACAATTATGTATGTTTGACAGTGTATAATTTCAACAGTGCTACACATGATATGCTCATTTTATTTTGTATTGATGTTGTTATATTGAATCAAATGTATATGTACCGGTAAGAAAAATTGCACTGAGGAATAATAAAGGCTTTTTTTTATCTTTATGTCCTCTTTTGAATATGAGAAAAAGCTGCACTGTTAGCAATACCCACACCACTGCAGACATTATTGCTGGATGTGCTTGATTAAAACCAAAGCAGGGCTCATGTCCAGAATGTGATGATATATCTTGCTTTACACTTGCGACCTTCTATTATTTTGATAGTTTGAGTAGCAAGCTTACCTCTCACACATCTCCTGGATAACGCCCCAGTACTGTTCCGGCACTGAGAACCACTCACAGTCTCCGGGACCGATGTTGATATTCACAGAGCAAAAGTTGTTATTCTCCTGGTGGCCTGCAACAAAAAAATTATTACAGAGTTAAGAGGCAAACAAAGTTCACACGATCAATGTTTTTTTTTTTTTTTTTTTTTTATGCTACATCTTCCATTAATGATTAAAAAAAAAGAAGAAGAAAAAGTCTCGCAAAAAAAGCTTTATGAGCCAGGTTTTCACATTTTATGTGACTAAAGAGTAAATATGATTATATTTGAAGAATAAAAACGATTTTGACAAATACAAGGCTACCTAAGAACAGATTTACTATTGCTGTTGTAAAAACACATTTGAGTAAATACCTCAAGATATGTTAGAAAAACTTTCATTTTATTAATAATAAAAATTATTTAGAAAGGAAACAATTTTATAACCTATGGGATAGTCACAAAAATAGCAAAACTCAATATTTAAATAACCAATTCTTCTCCCAAGACAAAAAAAAGGTGGAGAAGGACAAAATGATGATTATGTAATACAAAGGAGATTTTGTGACCAACATTAGAGAGAGAGAGAGAGAGAGAGAGAGAGAGAGAGAGAGAGAGAGAGAGAGAGAGAGAGAGAGAGAGAGAGAGAGAGAGAGAGAGAGAGAGAGAGAGAAGAGAGAGAGAGAGAGAGAGAGAAAAAAGCGGAGAGAGAGAGAGAGACAGACAGACAGACAGATTGGAGACATACCAGGGGTTCGCGAGCCCGGCACCTTCATGTAGAGCTGCACCGTGTTCATGCCCAGGATGGTGTGGCCCACGTGAGAGAGCATGTTGTTGCCAGACACCACGCGGCAGAACGAGGGCAGCTTGGTCAGTTCGTGCAGCTGGACGCGCCACTTCTAGAGTAGTGACTCCAGGTGTAACCACGGAAACTTTATCGTCTTGTAGCGTTTCCTGAGAGACACAGATTTAGCTGGTAAGTGATGGTGAAGTTTGGGGTTTTATAATGGTTTTTGTTAGGATATGAGTGTGTTTGATGTAATTATTCCAATAAGTTTAGGTGAAATTTAAATTACATACATCATTGCCTTTCCACAGTTTAATGTTAACAGATATTTCTTTTTCCCTTCAAACAGTTTTAACAATAGCATAATACGTGAAGATACAGGATCAACTAGGAAGTGAAGGTAAAGTTTGAGGTTGTTTTGTAGTTGTTTTTATTTTTTTTTCCAGTTAGTTACAAAAATTAAAGACCTAGGCCTCTTTTCTGCTCTTTATTCGTATTATATATGAGTAACAGATGATTTCAAATTAAAAATTTCTATCATATATATTCTTAAGAACATGAATAAAAAATATCAACAGAGAGACCACTGTAGATACACTGGAAATAAACAATGTTTCATGAAAGAAAAAAACTGAGCACCTGAAAAACTGCCAAAATAGATTATTTAATTTGAAAAAAAAAAAAGGCACCTGCAAACAACTATGCTACACACAAAAACCAAATCTGACTAACAATAAATGTAAATGTAAGACAAAGCACACCTTTTAGAGTTCATGGATGAGTTTGAGTCACTGTCGGATTCCTTCACTGCTGTGCCCTTGGTTTTATCATGCTCTTCCTGGAAAATGAAAATAATGGGTAAGCATTTAATGAAAATAGACATGCTGTGATGTTACCACTAAATTATTGACAGCACTTTAGATTGATTTTTTTTTAATGCTACAAACACGTATGACTGCAATGCTGGCAAAAAGATCTAACTTCAACCCTCCTTTAGAAAATGATAAATATCCACTTCCAAACTCAAAAGGAGCTTAAATGTGACTTTTTTATATTGAAGTATCAGCATCATTTTCTAAATATATACATTTTGCTTAACTAGGTTATATAGTAAATGGATAATTGTAAAGCAGGAACTATAGCCTATTTATTAAGCTGGGACAGAATAGATCCAAAAAAATGAATATGTGTGCCAGCCTAGGAAAATCATGGTTTTGACGAAAATATGACCTATAGATATTTTTACATTTTTCATAAACTTGATTAAGATGCTTTTTTTTTTTTTTAATTTCTTAATTATTGAAGAAGTTATGGACATTTAAAGATAGATTTATTAGTGATCCGAGGTGAATATTTTCAATTATTATTGGCCTATATCTCAGAACAAAGATTTCTATCAATACCATGATTTTCCTACGCAAAAACACATATTGTACAAAGCCTTCTCATAGTCATTAAGATTTATGAAAATTATATAATTTAGAAGACAATGTTTTTATGGCAAGGATTTTTTTGCCTCATAACATAAATAAAGTACTAACTAGCATGTCTGTTTAAAATTATTTTCATTTCTAATTTTCAATAAACTATCCCTTCACTCACACAATTTCCTATCATTGATTTGTGTGCTAGGAAAGCAACATCTAAACAACTATCTTCTACAAGAACCTCTCACATTCTCACCTTGAGCGACTCCTGAAATGACGAGGCCTGATACTGCGCATATTTCGCCACTGTGGTAACGCCCCGGGTGCTGTCGCAATACCACAGGCGTTTCCCATTGGCGTCAAAGTTTTCGTCAGGAGCTTGCTGCTTCTGTTTACACATACAAACAAAAAGTGTGTTAAAAATTAAAGATAATAAAAAATATTCTCATGATTTTCAGGGGCAATTTCGTAATTGGAGAGCAAGCTTGAAGTTTACAGTTAAGTGGGATTTTTTTTTAAAGATCAGCAGCAAGTCTGCTAAAATTTTAGTTAAAAATGTATTATACATTAACGATGATGGTACAAGAAGCAAATCCAGACCATTCTGTGGAGGTTCGAACGCAGGTATGTCTTTTTTTTAAAAACCTTTTTTCCATCTATGTTATGGGATTTTTTCTGTTTTGCGGACAACAAAGTGTTTTTAGGAATACCATCACAATGATTTAAACATTCAGGTGGCAATTGCTTCTGCACTTTGGAGTCAAAGTAGTAGGAGCAGTCAGGGTAATTTTTGTTCATACTTGTAGCAGCTCTTGTACTTTGTACCATCATCGTTAATCTATAATACATTTTTAACTAAAATTCTAACAGACTAGTTACTTGTTCCTACTACTTTGACTCCAAAGTGCAGAAGCAATTGACACCTGAATCTTTAAATCATTGAGATGGTATTGCTAAATACACTTTGTTGTTTGTAAAACCGAAAAAATCCCAAAACATACATGCAAAAAGTTTAAAAAAGACATACCTGCGTTCGAACCTCCACAGAATGGTCTGGATTTGCTTCCACGAGAGACTTGGTAGAAAACAAACCCAAGTCTGAAAAAATGAAAAAAAAAATTGAAAATACAAAACATAAAAAGTCATTGCAAAAAAAAAAAATTATACACGTACCAAAATATAAAAAGAAATCACAACAGAGCTTTAAACTAAACAGAACGAGTTTCTGCCTTTTTATTCAGAAACAAAAGACTATACTGTCACACAATTCGCTGTTCTCATACAATAAACAAATCAGTTGACGATAACCTATGAATGGTTGGCTCAGAAAAGGTAGGTGCGGCCTAACTCACCCAGTTTAAGGGAGCCAGCAATCCCTCGTATCACAACCACCGGCTGCTGGTGGCAAAACTGCTGCAGCTGGATGGAAAACGCATCCTTTTTGTTGTCAAGCTGAGGACCAAAGCAAACACTTGTTGTGACAAATGTTATAAATAAATAAATATATATTAGGATTAAAAAGTTTGCATCACACTTGGTACAGTCACACATTACCAAACAAATAAAAATTAATAATTATGGATCAATGTAAAACAGTAAAAATAGAAAAATGACATTATTAAGGTTTTTCTCAAATTTTTATATTCTGAACCAATAAAGATAAAAAAAATTTTTGCACGTTTGAAAAATCAGGCGTTTTACCTTTCAATAAAATATCTACATTCACCCCTTACATGTATGTGGTGTGACTTTGTTGAGTGAGTTTTAAGATTAATGTAAACATTCACTCTTACAAAAAAGAGAGTAAACCATGACTATGACTCACATAAACGCTGGGTGTCGGGGGGTTGAGCGAGTCCTTGGGCAAGGGGGGCAGAGGGGTGGGAGGCGGTCTGGGTGGGGGGTGCTCCTCCCCTAGGATGGAAGTAAGTGTCCGGTGGACGAGGCCCTGCCCGCGGGTCAGCTCCACGATGCGAGACCCCGTCATGCTGGTGTCCAAGGCTGGGGGCGCAGGGGGCACCTGGGAGGGCAGCAGGCTAGCATCGGCCGCGCTTCGCTTCAACACTAGCCCAAGTTCTTTGGTTGCAGACACAGTGAAGATGTCTGTGGAGGAGGACGACGATGAGGAAGATTTGTTGCTGCTGCTGCCGCACGAGGCTTGGTTATTATTAGGTGGTAGTTGATTGTGATCGTCATCATCGTTGTTGTTGTCGTTTAAGTCACCGTGCGTGGAGCCGTTAGGTGAGGAGGAATGTATAGAGGTAGCGCTCGGGATGCCCGCTCGCCCTGCACCTAGAGGGTTCTGGCCCGACGCTGAGGATTCTGCTGCTGATGTGTTGCTGTTGTTGCTGCTGCCTTTAGAAGTATTGTCATGTGCTAAGGACGATGCTGATGATGATGATAGTGATGCTGATGGCGCTGCGAGCTGTAGTGAGACAGGATTGGCGCTGGACGGGGATGAGTATGAGGATGAAAGTTTCTCGCCAGACACCGGCAATGGGCCAAGTCCTGGGATGCCCTCTAAGGAAGATGGCGGCGCCAGACCAGGGGACAGGGAGTGGCCTCCCCTGCTGCGATCCCCGGCAAACTGGGCCAGGACGTCCTCGGCCATGGCGATGTCCTGGGAGGAGATCTCGTCCAAGATCTTGGACGGCGAGGGCTCCACGGTTCCCAGGTTGGGCAGGGGGCTGCTGGCAGTGCTGCTTCCTCCCATCCCGAGCGGCGCCAGGCTGGACGAGGGCAGAGCTCCGGGTTTTCCGTGACCAGAGTTCTGCTGCTGCTGCTGGGGACAGTGGAATAAACATAAACACGTTGATATGGGGTTTTCATCTGACAAGATTCAGTGATGCCAAAAAGATCATTTTTTTTCACTGGACCTCTGAAATACAGGGTCATAGCAAAATTGGGTGACAAAACATAACCCCTTAGCATAGCGAACTCAAAGCTTCAAACTACTTCTTTTTTTCATTTATAAATTAAATGAGCCTTACCTGTAAGGTGAAATGGGTGCACATGAGTAGGTTTGGTGAATCTGGAAATTGTCTTTTTCAAAATTCATCAATGCGGAAAATCTACACAGCCTTTGCTAGTGATATATAAGCAACTTCCCAATCATATGACTCAAATTAAAATTAAAATACTTTATTGGTTGTTTTTTGTTTTGTTTTGTTTTTTATTTCATGTATTCTTCCTTTGAAATTGTATGTTTGCCTAAAATATCCTTTATACCCACAGAAAAAACTAAGACTAGAGACCTTGACATCTTTGACATAATGTTTGTTTCTTTTGTTGCTTAACGTCCAAATCAGCACAATGTAGGCTATATAGATATTTACAGACCCCAAGACTGACATCTGACAATTTTACTTGCTTATGAGACAGGGCGAAGAGACCTGGACTCGTGTCTCAGCCTGTCATATTATACTGACACTGACCCAACCAGTACTACTAGCCGACTGACCCCAAGACTGACATCTGACAAGTTTTGCTTATGGGACAGGGCCAAGAGACCTGGACTCGTGTCTCAGCCTGTCATATTATACTGACACTGACCCAACCAGTACTACTAGCCGACTGATCCCAAGACTGACATCTGATAATTTTTGCTTATGAGACAGAGCAAAGAGACCTGGAATCCTGTCTCAGCCTGTCACATCATACTAACACTGACCCAACCAGTACTACTAGCCGACTGATCCCAAGACTGACATCTGACAAGTTTTGCTTATGGGACAGGGCGAAGAGACACTCCTGTCTCAGCCTGTCACATTACACTGACACTGGCCCAACCAGTACTACTAGCCGACTGACCCCAAGACTGACATCTGAAAAATTTTGCTTATGGGACAGGGCGAAGAGACCTGGACTCCTGTCTCAGCCTGTCACATTACACTGACACTGGCCCAACCAGTACTACTAGCCGACTGACCCCAAGACTGACATCTGATAATTTTTGGTTATGGGACAGGGCGAAGAGATCTGGACTCCTGTCTCAGCCTGTCACATCACACTGACACTGACCCAACCAGTACTACTAGCCGACTGAGTGACTGACCTTGAACTGCTGCGAGAGCATGTGCTGCTGCTGTAGCTGCCTCAGCAGGTTGTGCTGCTGCTGGTTGAGTGTGGCCGCGCTGCTGGACAGGCGCTGCATCATGTGGTACTGCTGCGGCGACAGCGACACCGGGGGGTGAGAGGGGGCATCTCAAGCTGCTCGCTCGATGGCTGGGGACGGCATGGAAACATTTCTTTAACTCTTTAACTCTTCAGAAACACATTGGATACTTGTAAGCGGTGAGAGATGATTTGAAGTTTTAAAAATTTGCAAAAAACATGTTCAAACTTTGTTGGTTGAAAAGATGTGAATTTTGGAAAAACCCTTAAAATAGTGTGTATGCATAAGCAGTGCTGGCAAAAATCACTGAGACTCCTTTGAGTTCAGCCTTTGGATACTGAGAAAGATGTAACAACATAGCTTGATGTCAGTAAATGTTCATTAACCATTTGGATATGAGACATTGTTTCGGACATTGTCTAAAAACACTACAGACAGGTTTATCTATTAGTGTTACTACCTACAACCTTCACATGTTTATAATATTTATACAGGGCTAAAAGTGGGTTTGGAAAACATTTTTCTTGGCTTTTTCCAGGTTATTTCCTGGTAAATCTACTGAATAGAGGATTTTTTTTTTTTAAATGTCAATACTTACAAAGCCATGAGTAGAGTGCTGAGTCCTTGTACATAATATACTTTCATAATTTTGAAACGTTTGACTCTTTTCACAAAGCTATTTTTACAGGATTGCCTTTAAACAAAAACAAAAAAGGGGGAGGGATTTAATAATTAGTATTATGAATATTGACTCCTTTAGTGCCACTAGGTTTCCACGTTTGTGCCAAACGAAAATCAAACAATGAGTTTATGTATTAACAATGTATCACCCATTGGCCAAACCATGGAAACAAACAACAACCATGTACTGTCGATAAGCAATGAATGAGTTAAAGCTCTATAGTCTATATCGAAGCTCACCCTCTTCCTGTCCTTGAGCTTCTTTCTCTTGGCATCGTCCCCCGGGGAGGGGCTGCCCCCGTCGGGCCCCCCAGGCCCCGATCCCCTGCCCCCCATGGTGCCGGTCCCTGTGGGCCCCGTGCTGCCCTGGCGCGAGGTCAGCTCTGCCGGAATCGGCAACCGCCACGCCTCCTCGATGCTCGGGAGGGTCTGCCCTCTGGACAAACAGTGGGAAAAAACTATGTGTGAGGCAGCCAGGGTGAATCAGGCACAAGTCCCTGATATAGGTTAAGAGGGTTTTGAAAAAAAAAATAGGAAAATGACCATTGACTATTTTCATTACAATTAAATAAAAATAACTGTTGGTCTTATGCTTGGTAAACTATGTTCGCACATTCTCTCATTTTCTCCGAGGTTAGAGAATTTTTTTTGGTCAATGCACATATTCAGCTTAGATCTATGAACGCCTCTCTTTTCAGATAAGCCAAAAAGTACATATAAAATATAAACATCAAATATAAATATGTAGCAATTTTACAAAATGGGTATTGTTCAGATTCGGACTTAGTCACTTAAAAGACATGTATTAGATAATATTTTTTAACTAAGGATAATAATCGAGCTGGATAAGTGAAATAGTTGCACCATTTCAAATTAAACTTTAAATTTCTGGTCATATTTCCTGCCCTTATCAAAGTTTCCCGATACAAACATGGACCTCTAACAGACTTATTTCATGAGATGGCTTCGCATATATTACAAAAAAACCCATGACTTACTTATTTTGAAAATGCTGTGAGGGAAAGTTGGCCAAATTCTGCTGCAAAAATTTGATTTTGGCTGCCAAATTGGAGTTGGATTCTGCAGAGTGAAAATGATGAGAAGAGCCTTTAAACAAAAGCAGTTTTGAGTTGGAAATTTTCACATGAAGTTGTTGATATTTAGAGCATAAAGCTGACATACTTTTATCTGCTGTATGCCCTAAATAATAATTCTCTTATCACCTTTTTTATTTATCAATTCTGTGAAAGTCAAGTCATGAAAGTATTGAATACCAATATGTAGTTTTAACAACAGAATTAAAAGAACCATGTGAATATGTAGCACACTGCACAAGCAAAATTAAGAACAATTTTCCAGTTGGATTCTCCATGTAAGTAAATCTGCACATGTGCAGCACTTCTGAGGTTCATAATCAGACTCCTGAGCTTCAAGGGCACATAAGCAGAGAGAAGTACAGGGCCCAGCAAAATACATTTACAGATAAGTTTGAGTCGAGGACTGGGCTCATGGGCTCCTGGTTACCGTCTTAGTTAATGCCTCATAATTTTATATGACTGTACAGAATAGGTTAAACATATAGTTTAAACATATAGTTTAGTATTCTTCAAGAAACATATTGCTTTGCTGGTTAGCTTCCATTGATGTAGACTATATTGTGGACGGGCCCATAGACTTATGTCTGACAATTTTACTTGCTTCCACAGACAGTATGTGGATACAATGTGTCCTGTCTCAACCAGTCACTATCAAAACAAAACAATTATAATCTGACAATTCAATAAAAATCTTTTAACCATGGAGCTTAAATAAAAGAGACGCACCCGAATTCCTGGTGGCATTCAGGTAGCAGGTGAGGGCGTCGTTTGGCTGGTTACACGTCTCGTATAGAACGCCCAGGTCTGCCCAGGCGGCGGAGTGCGACTTGTCCAACTGTACTGCACATATATAAGCCTGCAGTGCGTCCATCGGCTGGTTCTGCTGCTGGTACAGCACACTGCACGTACACATAAACATAGAGATAGAATAGGTCAAAGAAATTACATTTCTTAAACTTTAGCCAGTTCACCTACCAGAACCTAGGACAGAGCTGCGCATTATCTGAACAAAGATTATGAAGCAGTACCGATTTGTTCCACCTCGTAGCTTATCTACGTTCTATGTCATGTTCTTTTTTTGAATAAGATCTTAAAAGCACAAAGAGTTGAGATTATTGGATATGGCACTCTATAAATCATCTCTATTATTATTATTATTATTCTTACAACAATGACAGAAAACTCACCCTATGGAGCACCATGTGTCGGCATTGGCCTCCGACTTGTCGATCGACTGACGATAGGCGTCAAAGGCATCGTGGACTCGCCCTGCTCCTGAGAAGCATCTGCAGACGGATTAGCAACAAAGAAACAGTAGACATGTGCCTTGAATGTTCCAGCACATATACATCGGATTAACCTGACTGAAAACAACAAATTATCTTTTATAGTTTGAGTACGGATCTGTATATGGATTCACAACCAAAGAATAATACTCAAGTCCATTGAATGATTCAATTCACAACAAAAGAATAATACTCAAGTGCATTGAATGATTCAATTCACAACAAAAGAATAATACTCAAGTCCATTGAATGATTCAATTCACAACAAAAGAATAATACTCAAGTCCATTGAATGAGTCGATTCACAACAAAAGAATAATACTCAAGTCCATTGAATGATTCAGACGTGAAATTTCTAAGACAAAAGACAGTGAAACCTTCATGTTCTAAACCTCAATGCTCCTGAGTATCCTGTTCTTCGAAAACTGAAACAAGAGCGTATCACTAGAAAAATCTTCCTTGTTTTTGTCAAAATTTCCTTTGAGAATGCTTTAAAAAATGTTCAAGAACTGCTATTCACTTTGGTGATACATGTAGCATAATAGATTGATTTCATGGGTAAATTGTCAAAATTGTGCAAACTTAATACTTGATGAATGACTGAGCCTCATTATAAGTAGACAATCTTTAAAATCTCTAAACTTCCTCTAATCTTTGTCACCCTTTTCCTTCCTCATCATCATCTTCCTCCTCCTCCACCTCCCTTTCTCTCTCCCTCTCTATCTCTGCCTCCCTCCTTCCCTCCCTCCATCCCTCCCTCTATCTCCTCTCTCTCTTACAGCATTCTTCCTTCCCTCACTCCATCTCCCTATCTCTCCTCCAGCACGCCCTCCCTCTCTCTTCCTCTAACCCTCTCCCTCCGAAGTCTTACCTGCCTAGCAAGTACCAGGCCTGGCCATTGGAGGAATCAATGTCTACTGAGGCCCTCAGGTGTTGAATGGCCAAGCTCTCGCGGGTTCCCTTGTCCGCCAGCTGGCTGACTGTGTAGTACAACCAGCCTAAACACACACAACAACAAAAAAGTAAAAATTAATAGATTTTTAACTCAAAATATATACAACCACAGCAAATACAGTAAGGATTCAATATTAATAAACAATATTTTTTCTTAGTATCCACAGCAAAGCCTCTCAATTCCTCTCATCCTTTATTTTTTTTTAAATATCCAGCGAATACACTGTAACTTTTTTTAAAGATGGAAAGATTTAACCCTTTGTCGTAATAACTAGTCTTCAAAATAAAAAGTGCGTAGCAGTTTTAAGTTTGACAAGCAATTCATTGATAGAACTGGAGTAAATATGTAACACATCAATCCTTGAAACTTAGAAAATAAAATATACATCAAGACATGGGTAAGTACAAACAGCAGTGTATACACGTATAAACAACAAATAGGAGGACATTCCACAATACATCGTATTCACATAATTTTACAAAAACAATGAAAGAGAGAGAAAGAGAGACAGAGGGGGAGGGATGTGTAGATATAGAGATAGAGATAAAAGAGAAAGGGTGGATAAAAATGGGAGAGAGAGAGGAGAGAGAGATAGAAAGAGAGGGTGAGTAGGGGAGAAGGGTAGAGGGAGAAGGGTGGACGAAGGAGGAGGACCAACCCACCTCTAGTGCACCTTGTTCCCCTGGTTCTGGACATGACCCCGGCGGTTTAAGAAACCGTTTTCCTCTTCAAGGTCCTATGTACTATAATATTATCACACGATTCAGGAGCAAAGTTGTCCCTCGTAATTTGGCCACTTATAGGCCACACATATCAATTAAAAGAACTGTACAGTGCACGTTGTTCCACTTCTCTTGACAACCAATTATACAGTTATTATGTAATGTCCTCCGAGTCACTCACTCTCAATGGTTATGGGCGACACAGAGTGGCGCAAAGTGCACAACGCTACGCACTACAAGTACAACTACATTGCACTAGAATCACCGAACTGTTGCAGTAGCACTGGTACAGGTAGTGCTGGGTCAAAAACTGACAGAGTCACATTATCCAGATTTACATTTCCAACGGCAACAGTCAAATAGAATTAGAGTTTGTTCAATTTTTTTTTAACTCAACCTTGGCATATAATGTACATGTGTAGTCCCGCAACAGCCGCGTAGATGGAAACTTGATATAGATATCCGACCTGCTAAAATTTACCACAGATATGATGAGTATGGGATCACAGTGTGTTAACAAATATAAGTTTTCCAATACCTGTCACAAATAACTCTACATGTATCATTGGATCACAAGCACAGTAATGCTTGCAATAATATGATGTCCAATTGAAGTAGTCTTATAGCCATAAACAACCATCGCCCGAAACATTACGAACCTCTAGTTTATTCTTAACGGGTTGAATGTGGGCATTCTAAATTTATAACATTGTGATTGTGTCAAAATAGAGATAGGCGTCATAGTATTGTTACGTAAATAAACACCCGGCCTGACACCAAAACAAACTTTAATCTATGGGACAATCACTGATCACTATGACCCAGACAGAGTATATATTTTTATACCGAGGCTGAAATGGTTAAGATATTCAGTTTAACACTATTCGCGAAGCTGAATATCGATCCACATATCTTTTTCTATACATATTATGTATCTGTACACTTTTTATTTGTTTATGTTTCTGTGTTTCTATTCACTTAATAATTCGCTACACCGAAACTGATTTCTCCTCAACGCGCAGCGAGATTTCCCTCCCCAGGCGTACAGATTTAAGAACAACAATGTTCTATCTGGCTTCTGTATCAACATTGCAATAGACGTTTGTGGTCCCGATATACCCCCCCCCCCCTCTTCTCCCCCTCTTCTCCCCCACTTCCCCAATGACTGAACCTGACTCAGGCTCACAGCGACACTGCCCCTTCCATACTAATAACCCCCAGTGCGTCAGCACCAAGGCTGGGAGGCGTTGTTGGTAAACAAGGAAAACATACAACCCAACAGAGTGGAGTGGCTGAGGAAAATAAAGCCTGTGTGATGGAACATGAGTCACGTAGGTCCACTTGACTTGCAAGCGGCGCTGGGACCACAGCCAAACCGATCACGAAGAGAGAACCACAACATCACCACGCTTCCGGGAAGTTCCGCTTTCCAAGAATTTCAGGACGAGCGCACCAAGGGAACCCAGCTGATTCCACGAAAAAAGCAAGAAAATATTTTTTAACTTAGATGGAGATCGAATCTACACATTTGACGATGCGCAAAATTCGACTATGCAAGTCTTTTTCTTTTCTTTAATGTCTCCCACTTGTTTCATAAGCTGAAGTTCCGCTTGTCTGAGTCTATGCTTTGTTATACGATTCGATGTGAAGAGAAATACATTCATCAAAGCGTATTTTATGCACAGCAGGGGAAAGTGAAAACTCATCATATCCCTGTCCGGATATATCTGATGATATGTCCGATCAATACATGAACTAATGTTTGATACAGAGATATGATTACTTCCTCCTCACCCCTCTAACACACACACGCACATATAGCAGAGGCAGCCAAGATTAGTGCCGACACTTTAATTTGTTTCATGGATACGGCTTATTAAAATTGCGACATGCCGGCGGCGTAACTGTTCTCGGCGGTATGTTAATTCGATTTTTTCACAATAATGTCCAAAAATATAAGCGAGCTTTGAAAGGAATATAATTAATTAAACTAAGTTCATAATTATATGTTTTTGGTAAAGTGTAGGAGGTTTCCATGTAGATCTAGATGACAAAGAAAATAACATCCGATTCTCTAGAGTTGAAAAAAATAATAATCAGGAAATAAAGAATTAAGTCAAATGTAATCTATATGATATGTACTGGGTAACAAGAGTTTATTTTTGGTGAAATTCGTAGCCGCAGAGATCGAGAGGGAGAGAGAGAGAGAGAGAGAGAGAGAGAGAGAGAGAGAGAGAGAGAGAGAGAGAGAGAGAGAGAGAGAGAGAGAGAGAGATATTCTAGTTTATGAAAAGGTGGAATTTTTAATTGTAAGTAAAGTTATTCTAATATCATCAGAGAGAGATGGGCCGAGGTGGAAGTATGTATGGTCAGAATGTATCATAATAAAAGCCAAATGTGCACAGGGGCGCACCTCAAAACAATCCGGGAAAGCGAAAGGAAACAATATAGCTATGAAGATCCATCACCGAAACTTTCGCCTTTACCTCCTGGATAACAATGTCACGGACCACTAACTCTATGGACTACGGAACTGCTATTTTAAAACCTGGAATTGAAAGGGCTATTAACTTCCTTGTGTGCGAATAAAAAAAACAAGGTTCCATTTCGTTTCTTCCTTCTCTCCAGCCCATCACATAAAACTCACGGTAAAGCCGTGTCTGAGATCCGGGACAAGTTCAAAATCTACAGCCCACACGTGCTATCCGTTATAAGAATAATATTGTTTTCATCGAGACATATAATAATATATATCTGAATAAAAACGGGACCTTGTGATGATGATGATGATGATGATGATGATGATGATGATGATGATGATGATGATGATGATGATGATGATGATGATGATGATGATGATGATGATGATGATGATGATAAGGTCTAGATTTATACTGGCTAAAGGTCCATGTGATCCAACAGGGGAATTATCGTCTTAAAATAAATTGAAGTAATTATTTTTAAAGTTAGAGAGCCGAAAAAGATCTATACCGTACGCTACACATTTCCCGCTACAACGCCGCAAAAATCTAAATGAATAGAGAATCACAAAAACACGAGAGAAAAAACTGTCTGGCCGGATTTATTATGATTTAATCCATGAGCGAAACAGAAATCTACTTTTTTTTTAAAACCCTCAACAGTTCGCTAGTGTAACAGTCAAGTTAAAGTGATTGAATTATAAAAACAAAAAGCAAAATCAACTAACAAACTAACACAAAAAACGCGTAAGAGACCAAACTAAACTAAAACAAAATCTAAAAAAGTTTGAGTCGAAGGAAGGTATATTTCTCCACTATTACTACAGCACACGAAAGTCGATCTGCATATGTACCACTGAATATGAAAACCACATGAAGAAAGCCACCGTACAGAAAGCACCGAGATACATGTACTCCTTAAATGGCAGAAAAAGGTTAATCACAAGTAATCCTATCAAAGGCAGAAATCTGCGCTAATGTGACCGAGTTGCTCGGTTGAATCCTCCGCTGAGAGACAGACTGAGACAGACTGGCTGGCTGAGTTAAAGCGAGAGGCGGCATTGAGCAGTGAGAAACTGAGAACCAGTGAGAACTGAGAAGTGAGAAGGCTCGCCCAGCCACATCTCTAGATCTATAATTATCATGTAGAACGAGGAATGCGCTCATTCAATACGAACACGTATTTTTGGCCACGGATCAAGCAAACATCCGACATGGATTCACACTCCGCACTGCAGACAAGTAGGCTATTTTCTAGTTTCTCTTTCATTGTGACACGCAGACTGCGCGGGGGTAGTAAAACTATTAATATTATACACGATTGTATTTCACTGAGGGTTCATATACACGTATTATCCCATATATAAATATTAGGCTAAAGAACATGTCTATTACGTCAGACAGGGTTTCCCCACAACGTCCGGGGGGCAGACGGGCTGAGGTGCGGTGACCCAGGGGTGGAGTAAGTTATGAGGTCAGGGTTTGGTTACCCACAGTGGCTGCACAATAAAAATAATAACAAATCGAAGCTACCTCGTAAATTTCCTTTTTTTTTTCTTTTTTTTTTCTCGGAACAATACACGGTTCCGTATTAGATGGGCGTTCGCTGAGGTAAATAATAGAAAAGGTATCCACACAGTAGAAAGAGCAAGTCGACTTTTAAACACATCTTAGGAGTAGTGTTAGTAGCGATTTTTGAAATTACTGCAACAATGTGCATATGTGTATCTTAAACAGCTACAACTACTTCCAAATGAATGACACAAATACAACAGCATTAAAAGCAACAACACTGTTACTGTCGCTACCACTACAATCCTCATTTTAACAACCCCCTTTGAATGAAATCATTAAAACCAATGTAACAACAATAGTAAACTGTTCCATCGTCTAGTTTTCCTTTCTTAAATAATCACCTCTATAGATTAAAGAATTCTTCAAACAAAATTACAGCTGTCGTAACTAAAAGTCCCTGCCACACCATGATCAAACGTTTTTACTTTGAAATATCACTCTCCGAGTCTGGATGCCAAGGTATACAATACTGGGAGAGGCAGATCTAGATCTACCACACCAACAAAGCATACCGCTGTGGTGACTGACTTACTGCATGGCGAAACCATGACAACCTTAATACATGTATTATTATTTTCTACAAAGATTCTAATCCTTAACTCATAGCAACCCATCTGTCTAAACCAAAGTCACCGTTATCTGTTGTAGTTCCAAGCAAGCGCGTACGTCATTTTCTCCTCTGTGCGTGTCTCGTGACCTGGGCTCAGGGCCTTGGTCATAATTATCTAGTCGCTTGTCTATCTAGAACTAACCCTAATCATATCCAGCGCGGGGCATGGTTACCTCCAGAAGATCAAGATTAAGATCAGATAGAGAGAAAGCCAACCTTTACAAAAGTGTCGAAATTCCTTTTCCAATGAATACAATTAAAAAAAAAAAATAACGCACACGAAACAAGAGCGAGCTACAAACCAGCAAAACCAATGTTTGTTCATGTTTTCATGGTACTATCCGGTCATTTTTCACAGACATTAATTAAACCTTTCTCGCTTCCCCTTTAAATATCTCTAGGAGAAGAAGAAGAAGAAGAAGAAGAAGAAGAAGAAGAAGAAGAAGAAGAAGAAGTAGCGGCAGCTGTCGTGGTCGTGGTAGTGGTAGTGGCAGTTGTAGTGATAGTAGCAGCAGCAGTAGTAGTAGTAGTAGTAGTAGTAGTAGTAGTAGTAGTAGTAGTAGTAGTAGTAGTAGTAGTAGTAGTAGTAGGTAGGGGTAGGTAGGTAGTAGTAGTAGTAGTAGTAGTAGTAGTAGTAGTAGTAGTAGTAGTAGTAGTAGTAGTAGTAGTAGTAGTAGTAGTGGAAAACGAAGAGGAACATGAACGTGTAGTGGAGGAGGAGGAGGGGGAGGAAGAAGAAGAAGAAGAACAACAAACAAAAAACAATCTACACATTTCAAATTGTTCACTGTATTGTAATCTATGTTTACTATGTGATTGATCGAGAGGCGCAAAACACTTGGTGTGGACTGCCTTACCGTCGGACCCGAAGAGGAAATATTTGCTGAGAAGGTAAGTAATGTTTTCTGAAGAATTCTAAAAACAGACACAGCTTTACTACCAAATACGATTTGAACCGCGGTCCTCCTACTCGCTAGTCCAGCTTTATGGCGACGTCGATCTTCTCTTCTTGGTTGTGATTACAATGGGATATATGAAACTTTATCACATAACTATGTAAATGACTGCAAGGACTTCCCACCTCCCCATCGACCTAGAATCGAGTCCAGCCGTGCGGGATTCAGGCGGAACACCAGGGAAAGAGGGCAAGGTCGTTGACCGCTAGGGGCATTGACCAGTGGCTAGGATCGGGGCTAGCAAGGCATGACAGTTATTGTAAAGCACACAGCAGCATCGCTCCGGTCATTAACACAGTTGTAGTCGGCTTCGAAAGAGACACATCTAGCAATATTGATTCCCTCAGTGGGTCTTGGGAGACGCGAGACAAATCCCGTGAATCCTTCAATATTCCAAGCTTTATCTACTTCGATAGCTAATTATTTTGTTTGGAAAGGCGTTGAGTAGAACTAATGGGTTATTATCACTACATGAATTGTTCCAAGAACACACACCATGCATATCTATCTATCTATCTCTCTCTCTCTCTCTACTCTCTCGCTCGCTCTCTATCTCGCTTTAATTCACTCACCCATTCTCTCTCTCCCTTTCCAATTTACCCTTATCCCATTTCAGATTGTTCATTTTGCTGAACCACGGTGTAATCCTATTGAGCCAAGGAATTTATAAAAAAAATTATTTTGTACCAAACCCAGCTACGTTAATTTAACGTAAAGGTGATTTACAATTTCCACCACTGTCATTGTTGGCTTACACCATCGATAAGTCCATAAGTCCGGCGAGATTAATCTATGTCCACGGGGTGCAGTGGTTTAGGGAGAAAACAAGTCTAGAGCGGATACTATACATGCCATTGTATTAACCTAGAAATTGTTGTCTTTGTTTGAGACGATGATAGTTTTATGAGCTCTCCCCACCTACATGCAGGGTCAGAGATGTAAACAAACTATTGGATGTTATTGACAGAGTGAGCTTTGGTATTACCAGAGACGGTAGATTTAGTGAGGCTTTCACAAAAAGAGCTCACAATGTCATTGATACGGGGAGCTAACATGACGCATGCTAACTACATTTACTTTTACTGAATTTGTACTAAGTTTTGAAGAAGGAAGGAACCGCCTTAATTATCCTATCCCATAATATAAGCAAAATTCTCCTCGTGAAACCTCTAACTATTTCACACTCTCTGGTATTACCATTTGGCACGGCTAGGACCTCGAAGGACCCCCTCAGATCTAAGCGTCCATCTCAGCAAAGGGTCGGTCTACGGAGCTTTCTGATTGCCATTCTGGTCTAACAATGCAAAGGATTTTTAAGTTTACAAAAGCCATTTTAAGTGGTTTTCCAAGTAGGTTGTTACTACGTGTATTTCACACCACTTCCCAGAACAAGACCATTTCCGCATAATCTCACTCAGCGACCACATTGATGATTAGTTCTGACTGGAAACGACGATGCGCTGAGCCATGGTCGACCTAAATCTAGCTGAGCCATGGTCGACCTAAATCTAGAACTTATCACAGGTGTCACAAAATACGGCCATCGCCGACGGGTGTGTGAATCTTACCACATCTTACCACAATTTAAACCTTCCTAAAACACGAACAGTTCAGGCGCACTAGCACCAATCAAAGCCAAGCTACACAATCATAGTAATTAACACTCAGTTTGTTCTACACAAGCATGCTAAAACTGAAGACTCATATAATCAATGCTATGAATCTATTCTAATCAAGGCTACCAAAAATAACAGACAGGATCACCGAAGTAAACACAATATTTACATTTAGAACAGAAGTAAGATATATCATTGAAATATTAGGTAGGTAATGACAGTTTACATTCTAAATCTCATAGGCTTCAAGGCTGAACGAAAAACACTCAATGAGTTTTACTCTATCCTAGCTATGACACTAATTTAAAATAAAAAGATTTGAATTACCCTTGTTATGCAAAAAATGTGTTCATTTTAGCCTTGATTGTAATGCTACCTACACTGCCAACATGATCTGTGAATCTTATCATTATAACACAGAGCTTCCAGTAAACTGAACAATCATCACAGGCGGGCTAGATCCAGATCGTACAGCAACAACATAAACAGCCACATCGTGCGCAGCCATCATGCTGCACAACCAAAGCAGACAACACTAATGCAGTGTAGTTAACACTGGGGACACAAACAGCCAGTGTCGGTGGACTGTGACCGGGCTTGCCGTCGGGTCAGCGTGCCAGCCGCCAGGATCACTTTGTGTGTATGTGTGTGTGTGTGTGTGTGTGTCTGTGTGTCTGTGTCTGTGTGTGTGTGTCTGTGTGTGTCTGTGTCTGTGTCTGTGTGTCTGTGTGTGTGTGTGTGTGTGTCTGTGTGTTGTTGTTGTTGAGGACACGCGAGTCTGGCTCCAGCTCGCCCCAGCATCTGCTCCCCCCATGTTCCTCATGTTACAAGGCTTTGCGATCCACGCCAAGATAATGAATGACATAATCACGTCTCTTAGGGAATGGGCTTTTCTGATCGCTCATTGGCTCCGTAAATCTAGGATAGAGCTATGATTGGACGCCGATGCAAATTACCTTTAACCATCGTCTTCGTTTTGCCTGGGCCCTGCTTATTGCAAGGCCTCTATTTACAGGCTCTACTCACCCACCCAGGCTATCAACACCGAGCTGGTGACGCCGGCCGAGAGATGCTGGCGACCACACGCGCAGAGCTCTACAAACATGCACAACGCACGCGCCCCTACACACACACACACACTGCAAATCGAGTTGAGACAAGGGCCCTGCATCAAAAAGAAGAGCACAGCGCCGGAAGCACAGGAGACAAAAAAAAATTAACAACAAGACCGGTGGTGCGCTGCATTTCATGAATGCTAAAATTCGATATAATTTATGAGCCACCCCTGTCTTCCCCTCCACCTTTCTCTTTCTATTTACATCTCTCTCTCTCTCTCTCTCTCTCTCTCTCTCTCTCTCTCTCTCTCTCTCCCTCTCCTCTCTCTCTCTCCGTGAACTTTTTTTCTCACTGCAGTGCAGAAAGCGAATTCGTGTGATACGGAAATTACGTCGTGTCAAATTCGGTACAAAGTTCACCATCACAACTCACTTGGTTTAGCATTACGATGCCACACTGATAAACAAAGAACAATCGGCGACCTATCTAGTCATGGAATCTAAAACCAGGCTGACCAATCTAGTCATGAAATCTAAAACCAAGCTATCTACTATGATGTATATGAACAATTAATGTAGCTACATACACGCGAAGTACTCGCCTAGACCGACTAACCACAAAGTACACGTCGGATTTCCAATACTCACACCGGGGCTACAGGCTTGTTTAGGCTGGTTGGGCCAAGAATGGAATTATAATCATTGCAAACAGAGGAGCCAGACTAGCCGATGCACCAGGTGTCAACTCACCAGGAAACACCTGCGACCGTCGTGATAACCGGTACTGGGCTCTTAGGCCTAAACATCCTATCCCCCTGCCCCCCTCGTCCCCACCCCCTTTTTTTTTCTTCATTCCTTTTCCCATAAACTCGTTCTGCATTCACTAGTGACACCCCTTTTAACTTCTCTTATTTCTCTCTTTCTTTTTAGTGAGTCGAATACGTGTGTGTGTAATTGGGAAAAGTGGTTGATTTTTTTTTTTTTTTTTTTTTTTTTTTGGGGGGGGGGGGGGGGGAAAAAAAAAGTATTTAAAAAAGAACCTCTACGCCCTTCACTATTATTTATTTTTGCATTACCCACATGCAATGAGAGAGAGAGAGAGAGAGAGAGAGAGAGAGAGAGAGAGAGAGAGAGAGAGAGAGAGAGAGAGAGATGCGGATGTGATACACATTTCGAAAAGAAAGATTACTTTAGTAGAAATATATTTCCGTCTGATAATTAAAACTTCTTGCATAAAGGAGCTAAAATAGTTATAAAAACAGAACATTCGAAATCAATTTAGATAACAAAAACACAACAACAACGAAACACTTCCTGTGCTCTATACATAGAAGCAAACAAAATCAACATTAGGTTGAGTTTAAAAAAAAGATCAGGTATTACTGTTGAACAGAAGAGCCACCTTTATCATCAATTATGTCTAAAAATAGACATATACCTACATGGCTGGAGTCGAGGCCTTCCAATGAAAGCCCCGATTGTAAGGAATCGTGCAGAAATTATTTGCACAAGAAAACGATCCCTTGAAGTGTGTGTGTGCATCTGTGTTGAGAGTGAACTAGATCTTTTTCTATTATATTGTAATCTGCCAAAGTTTTTAGGCTTATTGCGCAATCCGTCGCGACTAGCAGTGTCTTCTTCTTCCCGTTTTTATTTTTAGCCGGCGTTTACGTCAGGAATTCACTACCAAGGACACCCGTGAGATCGGAGATCCGTGGGCTTACAAGTTCTCTTGACTGGATGGAGGAGAGACGGCTGATTCTTCATCACCATGACATTGTCAGGCTGACACGGCAAATCGCTGGGAGAAAATTGTCAACACAACACGGTGTAAAATCAGTTTTGGTCCCAGATCTCGGGATTTGGAAAGACACGGCGCCACATGTTGTAAATAATGTAGTAGAGGATAAGAAGATAGTAATACGGGGGTAACTGAAGATTTTATGATCGGATCGTGTAGATCGGTGTGAGTGTGTGTATGTGTGATCGTAGGAGTGAATGTAAAGATTTAAAGCAGAATGATGGGGATAACAGATAAAGAGAATGCCAGAATACCAAGAGTTAGAAAGACACAGGAGTGTGGAGAGATGGGAGGGACTGTGGGCATATAAAGAGAACATGCGCATCTAGGTCTGAAACAAAATTGCTCAGATGTCAATACAACACTATTAAGATAACGATTACTTGATTGCCACAGGGAAGAAGGGATGTACGAGTCTAGACCACAACTAAAGTTAATACCAAGCCTAAAGCGATAGAGAAGTCCATGAAAAGCGGTCGGATGATTACCTATCTCAATTTTCATCTCCAATTGCAATTCATAACTCGGCACCACACAGACAACCGCACATGAAAGTCTGAATGGAACCAAATCTAGCGTCTCTCTAGTAGAACTGTAGTAGCCTTGAACTCGCCGTAGTAGTAGTATAGGGGGAACCTGGGAAACACCGGAAACGCGTCAGTTCCTAGAGAGCCAATGACGCAATCGGAACCGCCGTCGGGTCGTCTGCACAGGATTGACGCGCGCGCGGAGATGCCAGTCGCGACTCCCGACGTCAGCAGACGTGGCACTTTTTCATTTTGTCGTTTCCTCAATCCCCACAAACAACGCTGAATATAGATCCATTCAGAATTTCAGACGGTTTTCATTTCAAAATAGGCGTTTCCATAATAACTAATTTTCTCTTTTTGCTAGAGCCGGTGGGCATTGATTTTTTACAAGATCCTTTCTATGTATAGACTGTAATTATTGCTCGTTTAAGTTTGAAAAGTACCGCTTTAAATAGCTTCTTATTTTAGAAATAATAATTATTTTTAATTTTGCACGGAGTGAAAAAAATTAAACGTACAACCGAAACTAATTTGGAAACAAAGCTGACGTAACGATGTCATTATAGATCTATACAACAAAGAAAAACACGAGGGGAGAGTAGGTAATGAGGACTAGGAGCGATAATTTCAGAAACGGAAATTGGTGGCGGATGAGGAGAGCACACGTCTTTATGAGAACCATCTTGCGACAGTACTCAGAAAGGGGTTGCAATCATTACATGTACCATGAATATTTTCCCATTTATTTTGTTTGATATCTTTACTTTACATTCAGGCGATATTGGAAAGAATGGTAGCGCAGTAAAAATAGAATTCAATACGCCGGTGGTGTTACAAGTGAGCCGAAACGCAAAATTTAAAAAAAAAAAAAAAAAAAAAAAAAAAAAACTGGCAGTGACAAAATTAAAATGATCAACCGGCAGAGTTGACATGATCTTCGTTTGTTTTCTGACGGAAAGAAGAGAGAGAGAGAGAGAGAGAGAGAGAGAGAGAGAGAGAGAGAGAGAGAGAGAGAGAGAGAGAGAGAGAGAGAGAGAGAGAAAGCAAACTCGTGTTATGAGTGAAATGTCAGCAGAAACTTAAAATAATTATAATGTGGCCGAAAAATGATGATCATCCTTTGTTCTGACGGCCTTTACAAGGGGGACAGAGCGTCACAGTATGGCATATACCTTTGATTATCCTACCTGGAGACACCCCTTTAGTGACGCAAATCTCCGCATTCGCACCGACCAAATCTGGCTGTCATTCAGAAAATCTTTTGGATATCCCGTAGCTCTATCATTCATGTACATGATCGTATAAGGCAACGCTGCGTTGACAAAGAATATTGCCACACGTAAGTTTACAAGGGCGGTAATGACCGTATAAGGCAACGCTGCGTTGATAAAGAATATTGACACACGTAAGTTTACGCTTGCGGTGGGGTAAGACGGGAAACTGATAATTATACATGTTCTAAATCGGAGAATAATATATTTTGGTGCTCTTTCGAAAGCAAAGACAACCGTGGCAGTTGAAATTTATTATTAGCTAGGAAAACAACGTCACGGAACAATGACGTGTATTGCTTGCGGTTTTGCTTCATGCAGCCGGCCTGACATAACATGCACAAAGAAAACATGGACAGGAGATGACGGTTGAGGCTTCTTCTCATCACGGAGGGAATCCAATGGGGTTTTCACGCGCGACACCGCTTCTCCGTGAGCCTACTAAGTACTTTTTGTGTTACAGGCTTTGCAACCACACTCAGTCACAACTGGTCAGTGGTCACTGGATAGATCTATGATTGGGACGTCAGTGAAGCTCCCCTCACCGTTTACGCAAGGCCTTCACTATCTGCAATGCGCTACTTGCTTTGTCATCGTAAGCGTTTCCACTCTCTTGTAACTGCTAAATGTTTACTATGCGCGCCACTCAGCACTAGCGTCATAATGACAATTAATACGCATTAACTGCGCAATGGGGGGAAACATTAACATGCATTGCGTTACAGCTTGAGACAGAGAACTGAACTATAGAAACTGGGACTAGAGAACAAAGCTTCCAAAAAGAACATTTGCATGTAGGACCAAGGTGAGCCATATCATTAAAATAATTATTAGGCACGTTAAGACTGTTTACGTTTTAAGTCTAGTAAGCTTGTAGGCCTAACAAAAAACAATTATTTTGGGTAGCCTTGGTAGAGAATCATCCGAGTATTTTTCCAACGCCTGACATCAATGGTTATATAAAGAACAGTTGGTACAATGAAGGTCAGCAGACTCAAAGGCGAGTTACGCGAAGTGTATAACGCCATCGCTAAGGAAATGCGTACACAGGAGTACGAACCGCGTTGACGTCGTTCAAGGTGAAACCGAGTCAATTGGATGAGGCTGGTTGGTAAGAGAGTTTGATGCTTAGCGTCCAACGTCATCACTATATAGGATATATTGCGGACGGGCTCCAAGACTTATGTTTGACATTTTATATGCTGCCACACACGAGACAGTGCGGGGAGACCTGGACTCGTGTCTTAGTCGACCACCTTATATTGACAAGATATAACCAGTACCGTGACAAACTCGGACAGATCATTTTTGAACCGATCTTGGGACTTGAACCGCGGACCTCCCACTCGGGAGACCAACGCTGTAAAACTTGCATGACATGGTGAGGTTCTCCGCCCCCGAGAGAGATTGTGAAAGATGGAGAAACGTGGAAAACAAGACTTGTAACTTTATGATCATGGCTCTGTTTACAAGGGATATGACGCTAAAATCGACTTTTGTGCTCGTACATGTATCTTTATTAAGGTACCTGGCGACCTATGGAACCCGCAGTCACATTGATGAGCGATAAATCAGCTACTCACCAAGAAGATTAGCGATCCGACATTCATGGTCTAAGATCTGCCACCCGGGTAATAAAGGAATGAGCCAGGAAAAACAAAGGGATTATCCAGACGTATATAAGTGAGGAGCTGTTGTCACGCCACTCGCAGATTTAGCAATGTGCGTGTGTGTATTGGTTGGGAGGAAAGGCGAAAGGAAGAGGGGGATGATTGGGTGAGCGAGATTTAAAGAGATAGAGAGAGAGAAAGAGAGAGAGAGAGAGAGAGAGAGAGAGAGAGAGAATAATAGTGTGCCTTTCGAGAGTACCTTGGAATCTATTAGAACGCCGGTTGATATTGATGGGGCTTCACCAAGTCAGATGCCTTATAAATTCTGTAGACTAACGATTTCATACCACCTTTCCAATTAATACTATTGAGTTCGGTCGACAAAGCAATCCATCTCCTCTTCTTCAAAACCCTTTCTTTTTTTCGTTGTTTCTTTTTATTTAGTTCCCAAATATCATTCTGACGTGATCACCCCCCAGTTCCCGGTAGATTTTAATCTTGTAAACGACAAAACTCTTATATGCCAGGACATATTATATTGGTTTTGTTTATAATAACCCATCTAGCGAATTGCGTAACCCGGGTTTCTGCAGGATAACTTTACGGAGTAGAAAAAGAAAGAATATAATGTATGAGATGGAAAGACCAAAGTCGTCCAATGATACACCTTGCAGTATTTAATCGGAAGGTGGGGTGTTCGATCCTTCATCAAAGTGTCTTGCTGGATCGTCAGTATAACGTGACCAATTTAAGTGTAATAAAAAAATAAAACGCATGACAACTGACGCCAGTAGACCAATTCGATACAATGAGTGCATAAAGTCTATGCTAAATAGAGTAGCTCGCGCGTAATAATAAATAGTTATTCACAGTCGAAACGCAAATCACACTAGTCATTTATACACCAGATGCGTGCACTATTACTGACGTTAGAATGTCATACAGTCAGTGTGATGAACTGTTTTTACAGCATATGCCACGTATAGAGTAGACCGACCGTAGATAACAGTCAGGACAAGAATCAGCAGACTATTTTACAGCGAGTAGGCCGTACGTAACATAGCTATTCACAAACCACACTCTGATTTATCAACAGAAGAGAGAGGCGTTATAGACGATGTTTGCGTTTTTTCTCACATTTTCTGTCGATTTGATAAGGTAACACCCGCTTTGTCTGTAAAAAATCTCGGCGTTTTACTTGATTCAAATCTCACGATGGACCCACATATTTCAAATCTACGTAAACTATGCTATCTAGAATTAAGAAAAATTTCTCAAATAAGGCCCTACCTAACGATGGACGCCACTAATAAACTTGTATGTTCACTAGTACTTTCCAGGATCGACTACTGTAATTCATTGCTGGCAGGGCTTCCCGATTATAAATTGAATAAAATCCAACAGATTCAAAACAATGCAGCTAGACTTGTCAAGAAGGTAACAAAAAAAGAACACATCACACCCTTACTTAAAAATCTTCATTGGCTTCCTGTCAGCTCTAGGATAAATTATAAGCTAGCTTCTATTCTCTTTCAGTGCCAATATGTGTCCGACTTTCCAGAATACCTAAAAGATTTAGTTATACCCTACACACCATCTAGAGACCTACGCTCAGCTGGCAAGAACCTCCTAGTCAAACCTAGTTACAACTTAAAAACTTTCGGTCTAAGAACCTTCACTTTCCAAAGTGCAAACCTTTGGAACAACCTTCCGGATGAATTGAAAAATGTTAATTCATTAACACTATTCAAGTCTAAACTAAAGACGCATCTTTTTAAAGTCTCATTTTAATATTAAAATTCCTCGAATTGACTATTTGGTTTTATCTCGTACGCTCATCATCCTTTTTTCTCCACTCTCTTTCTTATCCGAGGATCAGTACTCGATTTTTTAAAAACAATTTCTGACTCTGTGATATATCTATAGAAATGTTTAATAATATCAATGTGTTTTAAATATCATTGTTTTTCTAAGTTTTAATAACATGTATTTATAACAACTATTTGTGTATAATCTTAAGAGCCTTTTATTATATTTCTAAGCAATCTTTTGCTTTAAAAAAAAAAAAAGTCACTTTAGGGAATTGTGTGTGTAAATGTTTCTTTTTAACACTTTTGTGAGTATGTTTAAAATTGCTGTAAAGCGCTTTGAGCTTTTTATAGGGAAAGCGCTCTATAAATAAATATTATTATTATTATTATTACAATCCCAATAATGCTATAAACATGTCTGTCCCAGTTTTCCCCCGTCATCGATGTGGTTTACTGGAATGAGATGAGAGTTGAGCGAAACTAGAGCGAACGGGTGCCCTAGCCCTTGGCTCAGAGCATACATACGGGCAGTACTAAAAGGACTGTAAGGATACATGACCATAGCCGATGTTACCAGTAGGTGTGAGTTCTAATCACGGTCTACTCTCTTTACATGTACTAGTATAGATACGTGCACATTTAACAGTATAGGATCCTAGGTGGCGAAGTTAACGTCTGGCAGTTGAGTTGGTTAAACGTCACAATTATTATAGGCCATATTAAGGGCGGTCCCCAAGACCACGGACCTTTTGCATCGAAAGCCGATGTTCTTCCCCAGGGCCACCGTGCGTCCCTTAAGGTTTGGCAGTGTTTCACGTGATGTAATAGAGACACAGCGGGGTACCACAGGTGATAATGATGATGATTCTCTTGTGACCAAAAACGGTTCGGTGAATGTTTTAATAATCATATGAAATTATCTTTTTGAACTATCTCCCGGGGAAATAACGAGCCGGGGGAGCAACGAGATGCTACCCTCCGCGACAAGGTGATTCGGTGCGGACGATCCACACATACGTAAACGGCTCTAATCCAACAGAGACAAAAAGGGGTCAGTAATCCCACCTGCCCCAGTTAAAAATCGACCACGCATGTCCTAGCTAGGCAACTGACCTGAGAGACTGAGATACTGAAAGGCTGAGAGACAGAGATCAGCGCAAATAGATCGATAGTCGTAAAAATGGTTGACAGCGGCTTGGCGCGTCGAGTTGAGTTCTTTAACGTCCAGTTGTAGTAGTTGAGGTGGTACACGTTCAACGTCAGCACTAAATAGGCTATATTGTGGACGATTTTATGTCTACCACACACGAGACAGGGCGGGGACACCATGGCTATTGTCTCAGCTGGTCACATTAAACTGGCACCGACCCAGATAGTAGGGGGAGAAATCGTCAGTGCTCGAACCGCAGGCCTCCCGATGTCCTACCACCCCCTCCCCCCGCATTTAACGTCCAACGTTATAGGCTATATTGTGGGCGGGCCCCAAGAAAGACGTCCCGATATGGAGACAAACGCTCTACGACATGAGCCAGATCGCCTCCGAGAAGCGAGAGGTTGAGTGAAACAAGAGTGCGAGAGCAGCGTAACTAGACCTAGATCGATAGTCGTACTAACTGTTGACCACGGTCCGGTGTAGTGCGGTAATGGTTAGAGTAATTAGTTTGTACACTTAACTTGCCCTCTTCGGGCTGAACGGACTTCCGACGAGGCGATGGCATTGAACCTGCACTGAAACGTGAAAAACAAAACTATTTATAGAGGACGCGTTGATGTTTGAAACACAGCTAGGGGGAGATGATTTTGAAGACATCTTTCCGTGCCCGACTGCAAATACGACAAGCAAAAGAAGATAGAATGCACTTTTTTCATTTATTTTTTGAACAAATCACATCACTCATTTCTAATGATAATTTAATGACTAGCAGCTTACTAATTTCAAAGGATATAGGAAATGATTTTGAAGAAAGCTTCCGTGACCGCATTCACTAGTTTCAATTTTCAAAATACGGCACGAAAAAGAATATAGAAGGCACCCTTTTAATTATTTACTTTTTAATCAAAAGCACAACCTCACTCACTTCCAATGAATGATTTAGTGACTAGTAGTAAACGATTGTTCCCGCACCGTACAAAGTGTGTATCCTTCACCAGAATGAAGGTGGCGCGGACGTTAGAACGCCAGTCGTCATCTACAGATTCAGTGTGAGCGAATCAGAACCAGGCACAATTCTTGGCTTACATCGGCTAACACCGTAATAAAAAGAATCTCGGTGTCAGGATGAACGATAAGTCTTCTTAATTCCCCGACAGACAACGTGGGTGTAACTTGTGCAATCAACTGACCAACACGCTAAAAACCCGCAACCTCGGATTGAGTTGAGCTGGCTGCTTAACGTCCAACGTCAGCACTGAGTAGGCTATGTTGTGAACGAACCCCACGACTAACATCTGACGATTTTCAGTGCAGCCACAGAGACCTGGACTGCTGTGTCAGCCGATCACAATCAAAACGTCCGTAAATTACGGAGACGGCGACCTGCCCCTGGACCCAAATTATCATCAAACATGGGCCCCGTCCCCGTGTGGGGATGGAACCGCCGACCTCCTACTATAGCAAAGTCAATGCTATAGCCACAAAATTGGACTTGTCTTAAAGGGGCGGGTACACCAGTCAATGCTTTGGCATGACGAGCAGAAGGTCCGAGGTTCGAACTTCAGCTGGACGTTTTACTCTCTCCGTATAGCATTTTTCGGGGAGTAGTAGTTGAGTTGGTTTAACGTCCAACGTCAGCAATATATAGGCTATATTGTGAAAGGGCCTCAAGACAGACGTCTGACAATTTTTAGTGCTGCTACGTACGAGACAGGGTGGGGATAGCATGACTCCTGTCTCAGCCAGTCAGATTTTCGGGGCATGTACGTAAAACTAACCAAACATTGATATGAAAAAAAAAACAAGAATAGAAAACTGATCACAGAACGCCCAGCCTCAAGTCTATTTATTTAAGAACCAACGACAGTTTAAACGATCACATTTTTTTTTTTTTTTGAAGAATGAATATTTTTTTAGGTAACTGTCTCACTATTGCAATAAAGTTTTGAAAACACGGCATGTCCACAGTGTTCCGTCCTCAATTTTCGAAACCAAAACTTGAGTAGAAGGTTGTAATCATTCCTTGTTCACATTACATGTATAATCAAAGTACTAACACGGTAATATAGGTATCCCCAGTGGTAATTAGTGCGGACTGATGACCAACGAAAGGAAATATGTGGCAACGCCAGCATCATCTTGTATTATATAGATCCGTGATACGATGCTCTCTCTCACTCTCACTCCCTCTCTCTCTCTCTCTCTCTCTCTCTCTCTCTCTCTCTCTCTCTCACTGTCTCGGCGGTTTCGTGGACATCTCCGACCGCGAGGAGTTAAAGAGCAGATTCCGTGAACTCCAGATAGATCGATAAGATGATCTGTGGCGGGTGTTGCGGCATGAAAAACAGCCTGTCTTTATCATGCCGTACCAGCACCAGACCAGACATAGCAAGAGGGGCTGGGGTTGTCTGCGGGTAAGGGAAGGGGAGAGAGTAGGAGAGAGAGACAGAGAGAGAGAGAGAGAGAGAATAGAGACGTACAAAGAGACAGAAAAAGAATACGAGAAAGAAGAGAGGAAGAGAGCTTGTGGGCGTTTTAGACAAGCATAAACAGGGTAATACGATAAAACAAAAACAGAAAAATAACAACAACAAAAATAGAGACACTGGAAAACTAAGTAGCTGTACAACCCATACAAAAAGCGAACTTGTAATTTATTATGCAAGCATTGTTTGGTTCACAGAGGAAAAGGACACCATGACCACAGCCAAACCCCACGGGATCTTTATTCAAGGAAAAGCAGAGCTAGACTATTGACCAACAGGCGGCTTCACGTTTCGTCTGAGTCGTCAGCACTCAGGATCAGAACTGATGGGCCTGTGCAAAACAAGGTTTGCTGATCGTCATACGCGTTGTTTTAAGGGACTTTCTCGCTAGATGATGATAATAATGATGGATAATGATGATGATGATGATGATGATGATGATGATGATTGATGATGATGATGATGATGATGATGATGATGATGATGATGATGATGATGATGATGATGATGATGATGATGATGATGATGATGATGATAGTGTGTATAAGTGTTGATGTGAAGGGTGGCAACGATGACGAACGTGGTCAAAATTAATAGTTGACATAATTAGTATGCAGACCTCCAGGGAAAAGTATCAGCATTCTTTTGCACGACATTTCACTTTAGCCTTGGCAAAAATAATTAATACTTGAGCATACGCAATTTTCTTGAAACATAGTACATGAAGAGATTTCCGATCTAACCAACAGGGCCCACGCTCTCCTTAGAAACAGGCATTATTTTTAACCTTAAAATTTTTTTAATTGAAATAATGAAAGTCATTATTTGTGGATTTTATTGTTAATTACTTCATTCTGATTTTGATATAGCAAACTCTCCCACTCTACAGCGCTATTGATTTTCTATGTCTGTCTGTCTGTCTGTCTGTATCTCTATCTCTCCCTTTCTCTTTCTCTCACTATCTTTCTCTCTTTCTCTCTCTCTCTCTCTCTCTCTCTCTCTCTCTCTCTCTCTCTCTCTCTCTCTCTATCTATCTATCTATCTATCTATCTATCTATCTATCTATCTATCTACTCCCACGCAAACACAAGTACCTATTCGCCATTCTCGTTTTCATTTCCTGCCTCATTATACGAATGAACATCGCGTTCCGCCTCGGGACATAGCAGACATTTTGAAACAATAATGTGTTATTAATGGCATTTGGCAGTTGCTCTGCTTCCCATTATTTAATGTTAGAGTATAGATCACCCGCCATGCTAGCTATGCAGAGAGCCATCTGTATTAGATCCAGTGAGACTTGTTATCACTACAGGTTGTTGAATGACGGAAAGAAAACAAGCAAAAGAAGACGGATGGAAATTGAGGATGACAAAACAAGACAAAAATAACAGACGAGAGATTGACAGATGCCTGGCTGATTGAAAAGAAAGAAATTGGGGGGGGGGGGGGGGGGAGGAGGGAGAGAAGAGAGAGAGAGAGAGAGAGAGAGAGAGAGAGAGAGAGAGGAGGGGTAGGGGATAACAGAGGACATTGATGATTATATGATAGATACTTATTCATGAATTTATACGAGTCCATTGGTGGAATAAAAAGGATGTCAACCCCAGTTCAGTTCAGTCCACTACTTGCGTTGTTTTCGATGCTTACGTCAATGACCAAATAAGTATCATTCTAGAAGAAGTTTACTAAAAGGAAAATGAAGTTGTTGTTGTTGTTGTTGTTGTTGTTGTTGTTGTTGTTGTTGTTGTTGTTCCTTTGCTAGTTATTATTATTATTATCGGTGTTTTTGCTCCTGGTTTTTTTTTCGTTGTTGTTTCGTTTTTCATGTTGTATGTTCTGTTTTCTAGTTTAAGAGCATTTTAACTTCAAGTATATAATAGTATGGTTGCCCCAAATCAGACCTGACAACTTGGGCTCCAAGAAAGGTGTATTTCGGCACCTTTGCTACATATTCCTGCCTTCATCATTATGTATATTTGTTATGTCTTGTTTGGTTGGCAGCTTTCCGTAGTAGAGCTAAACCTTAGCATCTGAAGAGACGCAGCTAATCAGAGAATCATCAGATAACGAGGTTAGGGTTGTAGAGCCTGAGAAATTACAAGGCAGTTCTTCCACTCAGTGCTGGCCTGATGGTTGCATAATTTTCTTATCAATGTGTTGGTTACTACAGAATCAAAACATGTTCCACCAACTCAAAGAGCCTGGAGTGAAAAGAAAAGGAGAGAAAAAAAATCCCCTCAATTTAGGTGTCTCATCGCTGTAGTAAGTAGTATTACTCAGGAGAAAAATTATTTAGTCTAGAACAAACAAATATTTAAAAAAAAAAATTAAAAAAAAAAACCAAAAAAAAAAACCAGGTTGTTCCTTGGCACGACCACAAGAAATATCCGAGTTTCAAAACCTGTCTCTGCAACATGGTCTGCCTAGAAAATATAAGAGACGTCTGCTGAGAGAGACAGAGATAGTGACAGAGACAGAAACGGAGACAGTGACGGAGAGCGGTCAGATGAGAAACCATCTTGTGCAACCCCAAACATCAAAAGAAGGAGGGGGAAAAAAAAGATGGCCCGCCCATCAAACTCATCAAGGTCAACTTTAAAAGCCATGATCAAAATGAAAGAACCAGAACTAAATCATCAGAGGAGTGCCGAGAGATTATGTTCGTTCCAGATAAACTATCGCCTCTTTATCTGCTCTCCGCTCGTAAAATCTGAGCTGCTAGTTTCTCCGACTGTGCTGGTTTAACAACCAAAACTACAGTGGATTAATTCAGAGCAACAAGCGAGCAATTCACGCCAACTTTCCACAGACTGACCTGGTGGGGCACGTTGACCTTATCAGGTGAAAGAGGCTGCCCTTGATCACACTATGTAACACGGTGCCCCCTATCAACATAGAAACCAAGGAATTTCGAGCTCAACGAGATTTATCTGACCCCCCCCCCCCCCCCCCCCCCCCCCCCCACCCCCAAAGGTTTTTTTCCCCCCCCCCCCCCCCCCAAACGTTCCCACAAACACATTTGTTTTTATTAAATAATGTTGGTTTCAAATTTTTCTCTAGTGAATTAATCCTCACCGACGATCCACCTTAGTGGTCATATTTCCTTTCACACGAATCCATACCATGGGTTGTAAACTGTACAAACTTATAGTAAGCTCATGGCTCTTTTTGAAGAAGCGATTAGGAAGACTTAGAACGAGTTGTAACATACGATGGCGTTTCACTTGCCAACCCATACCTTTGCAATCTCAGACCTCGGAGTGTATCGCGACGAGAAAACAAATTTCGGTTAAGCAATAAACTAAACAGAACACATTGCATCCTGCATGCGGGTTTACAACGTTTTTATGCCTAGAGCCACGTGCACAACCACTCGCCCAGACAATGCGAGCATCTGTGAGTTAAACGCGTGGGATAACCAGCTTTGAAGAAGACCAGGGAAGTCTTGGGTCAGCTTGCCGCCTGATAAACAAGACGGTGGTTTGTTGAAGCTAACTTGACCTGGCATTGAGAATGGAGATAAAACGCGCAAGCTGCATCCGTGGCATTCGCACACACTCTCATATATAGAGTCTCGCTCAGTTTATGCTACATGTACCGTCTTATAATTGATATAAACACGCACACAAGGTCTTAGCCACCCACACACACAATACACACACAGAGGGTGTCAGCCAAAACGTGAGTAATTTATTGCCATATTTCAGGACAGTGCAGTTTCATAAACCCCAAAGCCACACTCCTGTCCTCTTCTCACGCATCATGTTCTGGACCACGCGACTAAATCACCATATGACTTATTCTGAGCCCATCTGCCGTAAACCTTGAGCTGCAGGGAAATAATAATGGTACGGTGTGTATACTTTTCCAATTCCCAGCCTCCCGACACCATTAGGCGCGGAAATAGTGGCTCATTCAGAAGTCCAGAGTTCTTTAAACTGATAAGAGATGTTAATACAAGTACCACTCTTCTCGGATTGGCATTGTCCTTGCCCTTGAGCTGCTACCTCTCAAACCTCTTTCGCCTTGACCAGAGGTATGTGACAAGATTCACACGTGACTATGTAGTATTGTGACGATACACTCAACCAATGTCTGAAGCATTTTTTAAACGTTTGACTAAACTCAATCAGTAGGGGATATTTACCATGTACATTAAAAGGAGTTGAACCCTAGCGCTCTATCTAATGTAATCTATCAATCAATCGCTCTCTCTCTCACTTTCAGTCTCTCTCTCTCTCTCTCTCTCTCTCTCTCTCTCTCTCTCTCTCTCTCTCTCTCTCTCTCTACCTACTCCAGAGATACCTGACATGATTTACACGTGATTCTTTCCGATCGTCATCCTGGAATGTGACCTCCGAAGACGTGAGTAGAGAATCGCTAAATTTAACCTTCTCGCATCACCCACGCTCGTGTGCTAGCACCTTTTCTTTTTATTATGATCTGCACACCTTCCATAATGAATAGTAATTGCCTATGCCTTTTCAAAGTTTTTCTTTTTTAAAAGGAGGTGGTGAAGACGTAGTCGTAGACGGGAATGGGTTGAGACAGAGAGACATAGAAAGAGAAAGAGGGGGGGGGGGGGGGGGGGAAAGGAAAAAAAAAGTAAAGAAAAGGGGGGGGGGGGGGGGCGATGGTCAAGGATAGTAAAAGATTATCATGGACTGATGAACAGTCATAGACGAGTCACATACATCCAAGAAACGTGATGAGATTTCACACCACTGGCACCAACATCGACAAATGATTCGAAATGAACACCTGTCGACAGAAACAACAACAACAGACTACAAGTACAAACACAGCCGGTAACAATGTTCAGACTAACAAGAACAAAAACAAACAATGAAGAAACGACAGCAATAAAAACCAAGTCCCTGCGAAGAACGCTTTGTTGGTTGAGGCAGGGAGTGCTGGTGTTACTCACCCAACTGTCGGAGACCTGCCGCCTTCAGTGCAGGGGTAAGCTGGTCCGTCTGTATGAACGTCTCATAAGCCTCTTTGGCCTGCTTGTACTTGCCCTGCACCTCGTACAGATGCGCAATGTGCAGTCGTACTGTGGACAAAAACGCATGATTTTTTAAAGTGAAAATAACATTTTAAAATGTGAATACAGCCGCAACATCAAATTTCAAACTTCAAACAATCAAAAAAAAAGGCGAAAACTCTTCCCTGCTGGTGATTGAGCTATGAGATATCTCGATAAGAACCAGTTGAATGATCTTGGAATCAAGTACGACACCAGAAATGAACCTTTTGTGACATTTGCTCCACCGAGATGCTGCGTGTTTTTATTTCTAAAAATAGCGGTTCACGTTCTTTCCAATTCAATCAATGATGATATCATTTGTTCGTATTTTTTGTGGGTTTTTTTTTTAAACAAACAAGATATGAAAGTAAGTTTAACGTTACCAATATACCGCAGGAACAAAAAAAAGAAAACATTATCTGGTAAATCATTGTTGAAGAGTCAAGCATCTACATCAGTATAAATGGCGTGATTCTTTATTTTATTTTATCTATCTTCCGTATTGCGCCCAGGTAGAGATTAAATCAACAAGGATGTATAATTTAACAAGTGGGCTATACCAAAAATACACGCACGCATAGCGGCCTAAATTCCCTATGCTCCCGTATAGTAGAGTACGCACCGCTAATTATGCTATGACGCCATTGCATCTCAGTTTTTGTCATGTCAAAGGTCTTCAACCCCCCTCCTCTCTCTCTCTCTCTCTCTCTCTCTCTCTCTCTCTCTCTCTCTCTCTCTCTCTCTCTCTCTCTCTCTCTCTCTCTCTCTCTCTCTCTCTCTCTCTCTCTCTCTTTCTCTCCCTGAGATTTTATGCGACCTTTAAACACCTCAGGCGCAAAGACAAAATTTGTAAAACTTGTTTCTGTTTCCGCATTTGGACGGCATCCCCCCCCCTCCCCCCGTCTCCCTACTAAGCGTTGCTGTTTGGTGTTACCGTTATTGTTTGCGACACATCAGGTTTCCTTCATGCTGCGGCACGTGTAGAAGGTGACGTGTGTGGTCACGTGCGTACTCTACTATACGGGAGCATAGGGAATTTAGGCCGCTATGCGTGCGTGTATTTTTGGTATAGCCCACTTGTTAAATTATACATCCTTGTTGATTTAATCTCTACCTGGGCGCAATACGGAAGATAGATAAAATAAAATAAAGAATCACGCCATTTATACTGATGTAGATGCTTGACTCTTCAACAATGATTTACCAGATAATGTTTTCTTTTTTTTGTTCCTGCGGTATATTGGTAACGTTAAACTTACTTTCATATCTTGTTTGTTTAAAAAAAAAAACCCACAAAAAATACGAACAAATGATATCATCATTGATTGAATTGGAAAGAACGTGAACCGCTATTTTTAGAAATAAAAACACGCAGCATCTCGGTGGAGCAAATGTCAAAAAAGGTTCATTTCTGGTGTCCTACTTGATTCCAAGATCATTCAACTGGTTCTTATCGAGATATCTCATAGCTCAATCACCAGCAGGGAAGAGTTTTCGCCTTTTTTTTTGATTGTTTGAAGTTTGAAATTTGATGTTGCTGCTGTATTTCACTTTTTAAAATGTTATTTAAAATTTAAAGAGTGACGCTTGTTTGTCCACAGTACGACTGCACATTGCGCATCTGTACGAGGTGCAGGGCAAGTACAAGCAGGCCAAAGAGGCTTATGAGACGTTCATACAGAGGGACCAGCTTACCCCTGCACTGAAGGCGGCAGGTCTCCGACAGTTGGGTGAGTAACACCAGCACTCCCTGCCTCAACCAACAAAGCGTTCTTCGCAGGGACTTGGTTTTTATTGCTGTCGTTTCTTCATTGTTTGTTTTTGTTCTTGTTAGTCTGAACATTGTTACCGGCTGTGTTTGTACTTGTAGTCTGTTGTTGTTGTTTCTGTCGACAGGTGTTCATTTCGAATCATTTGTCGATGTTGGTGCCAGTGGTGTGAAATCTCATCGAGGGGGGGGGGGGGGGGGGGGAGGTAAATGGAAGTTGCTCATGATGAAGAATCCTGCATGCTGCAGATTCCTCGGCTCGACTCCTCCGTCAAAGACTTAAAAACTGGCTGATAGCTGCACAAAGCTTAACCTTAGGGAGCTTTGCGGGAGTTAGAGTGAGAGAGAGAGAGAGAGGGAGAGAGAGAGAGAGAGAGAGGGGAGAGAGAGAGAGAGAAAAAAGAGAGAGAGAGAGAGAGAGAGAGTGTCACTGGGTGACATCGTGTGGTAACTCCCAATACTCTCCCAGCTTAGCCAAGTCGAGGGGGGAAAAAGAGTGGGGCGTCATGTAAAAACATGATATATGGAGGATAAGTATCTTAAAATAAAATCAGGATCCTAGCTGTTAATCACCGCAGCCTGGAGATCCAAGAGTCATCGGGAGACACCCAAATAACGTAGTTAAGAGGTATGTATGCTACAGTTCTGAAGGGAAAAATGCCTAAATCATTGTGAAAATAATACACAGGCCCACTAACAGACAAGCAACAACAACAACAACAACAAAAAAAAACAATAAAAAAAATCAAACGAACAAACCAAAACAATGAACAAACAAGGGATAAAACACTGTACCTTCTTGGTTTTGTTTCAATGGAAATGCGCACCACCTCGCTGATCGGGATTCGAAACCAGAACCCCCTGAACAGATTGTTTTGGAGACTACGGACTGAGGTACATGGGGTGCCAAGCAGCTATACTCAGCGCTATGCGTTAACGAGACGGGGATGCTGGGTTCAAACCTTGCAGCTGATTCTATAGGAAACCTGGGGCACGTATATGCTGATGATACAGAGAATCAGTCATTTTTTAATTTCCCCGTAAGGGATCAATAAAGGATTGTCCTTCTCTCTCTCTCCCCTCACACACACATGCGACAGGTTTCTCACGCTCGTACAACCCTTTTTATCGATCTCACGCACATCTACATAAGAACACACAGTCGTACAGTCATTAAGCTGATTTCTTTGCACCAAGAAACTTTCGCCTTCATATAAGTCTTATAAAGTTCTAGATATTTTTTAAAGAAATTTCAATACAAATACGGGTCCCAAAATTTGTACTTGCCGGCTGCCGCTCAGAGATACAGATCAAAATGATCAGCTCGAGTCGTGTTATATCGTAAGAAAATAATTATATTAGTTAACTCCCTTCTAAGTGAATTTTTTTTCCGTTATTATTTTCATTAAAGCAAAAAAAGGACAAAAAATGTTCAGTTTATATGCTATCCAAATGTTGTCACGGAGAGACATTGGCCTCCTCTTAAGATAAAATTACTTTTCATTATCAAGATGGCACTAATCTTTGGGTAGAAAGAAACTGAAGAGTCGTGTACAAAGAGTGAGAGGGATAGAGGCTGAAAGCTAGACAGGAGAGCTAGAGAGAGAGAGAGAAATATATAAAAAGAAAAAAAAAGAGAGAGAGAGAAAGAAAAGACGGAGATGAAGAGACAGAGAGACAGACAAACTGAGAGAATTAGTGAGATGAAAGAAAGAGAGAGAGGGACAGAGAGAAGGAGAGAGAGAGGCAGAGAGAGATAGAAAGAGAGAGAGAGAGACAGAGAGAGACAGAGAGAGAGATAAACCGTAGGCATAGAGATACATGTACTCATTTAATGTGCGGCGGCGGCAGGTCATGTAGTATCGTAAGAAAAGAATTATACACATTTACTAGTTAACTCTCTTCTTTGTGTATTAACTTTTAAATATCATAGTGGCATTAATGTTTTGGTGGCCGTGGAAAGAAACCACAGAGACGTTCATAAAAAGTGAGAGGGATACAGATATTGAGGGGGGAAGAGAGAGAGAGAGAGACAGAGAGAGAGAGAGACAGATACATATTTTTTAAAGATAGAAAGAAGGAGATGGACGGAGGCAGACAGACCGAAACAAAGAGAGAGAGAGAGAGAGAGAGAGAGAGAGAGAGAGATAAAAAGATCAGTCGCAGATCGTGTAGTACATGTATCGTATGAAAATAATTATACTAGTTAACTCCCTTCTTTGTGAATTTTTCGTATAATTATTTTCATTCAAGAAAGGAAAAACTGGTTAATCTTTAAATCTTCTACCATAGTGTCTAATGCTGTCCACGCGTTGTCGTCATGTGGGCAGAACGGACAGATATTGGTCACCTCTGCGGATAAAATTACGTGTACTTTGGATAATCTTGGTGGTATTTTTATGGAAAGGGAGAGGAGAGGAGAGGACAGAGTAAGAGGCGGCACAGTGAGAGAGAGAAAGAGACAGAGAGAGAGATAGAGGTGAGAAAAAGATAGAAAATGAAGAGACAGAGAGAGACAGACAGGGTGATCTAAGGAAAAAAGCGAGAAACGAGAGATTGAGGGTGGACAAAGAGAGAGACATAGAGAAAGAGAGAGATATAGAGAGAGAGAGAGAAAGAGAGAGAGGGAGAGGGAGAAATAGGGAGAGAACCAGAGGGAGAAAAGAGAGAGAAAGAAAGAGAGAGAGAGAGAGAGAGAGAGAGAGAGAGAGAGAGAGAGAGGGAGAGAGAGAGTCCAAATTGTAGGATCCATCCTTCTAGTTCCAGACAGTGCAACCAGAGTAAGTGACATGAGTGCTAGTTAGGAACTTATAAGGATACCCGATTTTGTTTGTTTGTTGTTGTTGCTGCTTCTATGGCCGCACGTAATGACTTACAATATAATAATTATCTTTGTTGTGAAAACCGTGCGAGAGAAAGCCTAGTTTCTTGAAAAGTTGAACGTCAAGAAACCAAACAAAGTAACTACCGAAACAAAACAACAACAAAGAAGAGGAGGGTCATAGCTAACATTTCAACGTAAAGCCCCAATGTGTGTCTGTCCTCAGCACAGATCGATCTAGCAGCAGCAGAAGTGCCGCAGGTCTTGCGATTCACACAACAAATTGAACAATGACGGGATGTGACTGACATTATAACCAGGCCTCTTAGGCAAGGTCGCTCATTGGAAGTAAACTGCTGTTGTTGAGCGTCCATCGTCATCACTATAATTGGGTTGGTGTCAGCTTAATGTGAGCGGCTGTGACAAGAGTGTGGCAGCACATAAAATTGTCAGACGTCAGTCTTGGGATCCGTCCACAATATTATCTATATAGTGCTAATGCAGGACGTTAAATAAACTCAACAACAAAAACAACAACAACAACAACAGCAACAACAACATCAACAACAACAACAACAACAATCAGCACCATACAGGCTATAATGTGGACAGAACCCAAGACTGAAGTCTTACAAAGCCCACTCAGAGACAGTGCCAGGTTACCATGATTATCAGGTTCGTAAGTCTGCTAGTACTCTAGGATACATGTACTAGAGCTATGATTGAACGCCAGTGCATATTTCCCGCCCTATCGTCTTCGTTTTCGCTAGGGCCCCTCCACCGCAAGGCCTCTAGTCTAAGGGACAAAGAGACCAGTAGTTGAGGCCCAGGGCAAGACAGGCAGACGGGCACAGGGAGACAGAGAGAGCGAGTGAGACAGAGAGACCCAGAAACTTCAAGAGAAGTCCTGCGAGAGAAGCCCTAGTTAACACTACAGTGTTTGTGTACTCACTCTCAGGCTGCGGGCTGATGCACGGATTTGAGTCGGCCAACGTCAGTTTGAAATGCTGAAAGACGGGGAGAAAAAATAATATTGACATTAGGGAAATTGTTGTTATCTTTAAGAAATGGTATAAAAAAAAAACAGTATTGTTATTGTGGTAGAAGTTATCGTAGTCCCAATAGAAATCCGAAATATGAACAAAATGTATTAACAAGTAGATTAAGAAGAATACATGTATGAATAAATAGTTTTGCTCATGGCTCATGTTTATCATAGCATTTTTAAAAAGTTGTAGTCGTTGTCAACATTGGTAAATCAGTTCTGATTTTTTCACATGCATTTTAACAATTATGAATTACAAAATCTATTGTTTCCCTAATGATTATTATGATTATGTTGATGATGATTACTATTTTAATGATGCGATGAAGACGACAATGGATGAAACATCAACTCTCTTGCTGTCGCTCTCTCTCCCTCTCTCTCTCTCTCTCTCTCTCTCTCTCTCTCTCTCTCTCTCTCTCTCTCTCTCTCTCTCTCTCTCTCTCTCTCTCTCTCTCTCTCTCTCTCTCTCTCTCCTCTCTCTCTCTCCCTCCTCTCTCTCGCTCCCTCCTCTCTCTCCCTCCCTCCCTCCTCTCTCTCCCCCTCTCTCGCTCGCTCGCTCCCTCCTCTCTCTCTTTTTCTCTCTCTCACACCAATATCTCCCTCCCTCCCTCCCTCTCCACACCTCCTTAAAACAGATATTTAAACGATACATGTATCTATACCCCCCGCTGACCTTCAAGCTGGTGTCATACTGCTTGAGCACCTTGAACATAAGCGCCAGACGCAGGTGGACCTCGGACGCCCGCTTGAAGCCCGGGTCGGCGTACAGGAGCTGCTGGAACACCTGGATCGCCCTGGACACATGGGATGGAGAGAAGATAACGTTAGATAGGTAGTCTCAACTAAACCATACCATGGGATGGAGAGAAGATAACGTTAGATAGGTAGTCTCAACTAAACCATACCATGGGATGGAGAGAAGATAACGTTAGATAGGTAGTCTCAACTAAACCATACCATGGGATAGAGAGAAGACAACGTTAGATAGGTAGTCTCAACTAAACCATACCATGGGATAGAGAGAAGATAACGTTAGATAGGTAGTCTCAACTAAACCATACCATGGGATAGAGAGAAGATAACGTTAGATAGGTAGTCTCAACTAAACCATACCATGGGATAGAGAGAAGATAACGTAAGATAGTCTCAACTAAACCATACCATGGGATAGAGAGAAGATAACGTTAGATAGGTAGTCTCAACTAAACCATACCATGGGATAGAGAGAAGATAACGTTAGATAGGTAGTCTCAACTAAACCATACCATGGGATAGAGAGAAGATAACGTTAGATAGGTAGCCTCAACTAAACCATACCATGGGATAGAGAGAAGATAACGTTAGATAGGTAGCCTCAACTAAACCATACCATGGGATAGAGAGAAGATATAGGTAGTCTCAACTAAACCATACAATGGGATAGAGAGAAGATAACGTAAGATAGGTAGTCTCAACTAAACCATACCATGGGATAGAGAGAAGATAACGTAAGATTACCATGGGATATAGAGAAGATAACGTAAGATAGGCAGTCTCAACTAAACCATACAGTGTCACTAAATAGAGTGGGTGGGTTTGGCATAAAGCCCGTGTATGTCATCAAAAAAGAAAGACAGTATCACTATCAATGCATAGTTGTAGTGTGTGAGCTTACTTTAGTATCACTGGTTATTGCACATCAAACTCGGCCGCTCTGTCAACAAAACCACTAATAGATTGTCAAGAAATAGCTAGAGTGGGTGTGTTTGGTATTGTTGCATAGAACCCTGGCATGTTCTCAATAAAGAAAAAAAATATCAGTAAGTGAGAATGACACCGTTATTACTATATTCATAGTCTCTTCAAGCCTCCTCTACAACGACACCACTTGGTATTCGGTGTAAATACTCTGAGCAAATCATTTTATGGATATTTTGAAAACGATAGGGGCCTTTGACACCCTTAGCTTCACAGACATACAGAAGGTCGGTACACATGCAGATACCCCATAATTTCAGGTTAGCCCTAGGATGAGATCGCCCAATACAAGTGCAGCTCTAAGAATTAAAAAACCGCATCGCTGGCAACATGTTCGATTCATTTAACATAGATGTCATTAACTTATAAAATGCTGTGTGAAAAAAATCTGTTGATAAATGGCGATTGCAAATGTAGTTGAGATAATGGCTCATTGCGGCCCAAATTGTTTAATTCGTTTGGTGATGTCTAGGAAACAATTCATGATTTGACAAAGATAAACGCTGAAAAAAAAAATACATGTACAGCGGAACTTTTATGGGATGTGAAGGGTGAGTAAGAGATCGAGAGACAGGGAGGGAAGATGGATTGATTAAGAAACGTAGAGCGGGGAGAGAGAGAGAGGAAAGGTCAAAGAGGAAAACGGAAAAAAACAAGAGAAAAAGAGAGAGAGAGAGAGAGAGAGAGAGAGAGAGAGAGAGAGAGAGAGAGAGAGAGAGAGAGAGAGAGAGAGAGAGAGAGAGAGAGAGAGAGAGAGAGAGAGAGAGAGAGAGAGGGAGGGAGAGAGAGAAAGAAAGAGAGAGGGAGCGAGAGAGGGGGGAGAGAGAGAAAGAGAAAGAGAAAGTTGAATAGGGGCGAGACGGAAAGAGAGGGAGAGAGAGAAAGAGAAAGTTGAATAGGGGCGAGACGGAGAGAGAGGGACAGAGAGAAAGAGAAAGTTAAATAGGGGCGAGGCGGAGAGAGAGAGAGAGAGAGAGAGAGAGAGAGAGAGAGAGAGAGAGACAGACAGACAGACAGACAGACAGAGAGAGAGAAAGAGAAAGTTAAATTGGGGTGAGACAGAGGGAGAGGGAGAGAGAGCCTACGTGTAACAAGTCCCCCGACTGCTCTGTGCGTTGGCGGCGACCTGGAATTCCCCACGGCAGATCGATATTGATCAATCAGTGTCTGGCCAGGTACGCCGCGCCCCACAGCCCGTAGTAAAGCCTACAGGTTGGACAGTGCCACGGTCTGCTGGCACAGCATTACCGGATTTCTCCACCTGAAACAACAGCCCCAATCAATAGCCGCGTGCTGGTACATGTATGGTACCAGCACCTTCAAAGTCTGGCGAGTTGAGTTGAGTTGGTTGCTTAACATCCAACCTCAGCACTATAGGATTTGTTGTGGGTGGGCCCCTAGACTGACGTCTGACATTGTTATGCGCTGTCACACACGAAACAGGGCGGGGAGACACGGACTCCTGTCTCAGTCGATCACATGTACTACACCGAGCCAACCAGAAGGGGACGAAATTGTACAAATAATTGTTAAACAGATCGTCGGATTCGAACCGCGGACCTCCCATTCTACCACTTGAGCCAGTTGACTACACCCCTCCAGATTGTGCACTGTCACGGGCTTCTCTGCTAGCACAGCGTTACCGAAGGTTCCCACCCGGAATAACAGACCCAATCAATAGCCGCGTATATCGGCACTACTTTAAAGTCAACTGGAGGCCTGGCGTATAGCCAAAAAGTTCAGTTTCCAGGAATCTTTTCTCCTGTACACCTAGAACTAGTATGGCCTTGCTTTAGTCTGCATGCACCTCACCTCAATGTCAAATGTGTGTTCCTTTTCTGATATAGAAGGAGTGGTCTCTAACTATTTTCTGAGGGAAAATATTTTTGGAGCTCAATTCTTAATCGATGTGGTCCGGTTACAACCATGCCCAAATAAGACGTCGACGTAGTCATCATTCAGATGTCTCAACTTGTGCACCACGATCTAGAGCAATTTTCATACATGAAGAGAAGATACATATCAGCAACATGAACCACTCGCTTATCGGCGTTAAAATAACTATGTTTCAATCTGAATTACTACAACTAGTACAAGGCTGAGCGTTCATAACTGGGGCCATTTTTATCTCTGAGCTACAAGAAATATTATACTTTTATATTTGTTTTGTCCCGTGACTATTTTTTATTTCATGCAGTTTTACACGCCATTGTGTTTCACAAAGAATTCCATATCGAGGAGTAATACATTATTGTAACGGCAATCGCTGTAATTTTCTATAGGCCTAATAAATATTATGATTCGCATGAGTGAGTGGTTCTCTGATCAGCACATAGACTTGGCCTTCAAGATGTTGTTTTTGTGTGTTTGTTGCTGCTGCTGTTGTTGTTGTTGTTGTTGTTGTTGTTGCTGTTGTTGTTGTTGTTGTTGTTGTAGTTGTTGTTGTTGTTGATTAGAAAAGAAGATGTGGCAATCATGGATGGTTCAGAAAATAGATATTTGAAATGATTTAAGTACATTTCATGATTTGTAGAACATGTATTTATAGTTATACTATCGTTATAGCAAATGTAGTTGTATCGATTGTTTAATTTAAAATCTAAAATGTGCAGCATTTGAGATAAAAATGGGAATGTTGCCTCTTTCGATCATAATTACTTCATATACATTTTAGTTACAAGTTATTGTCCAGGTTAATTGGCGACTGCTTGTGGCAGTCCCTAAAACTAATCATCCCCTTAAGCAATGTCATGATTTTAAAAAGTTCGATGAATGTTCAACCCTCTCGGAGAAAATCCTTGGAGAATCCCATGCGAAGACTGGAGCGAAGGCTGTTGAGACTCGAAGCTCGAACCTCCTACCTGTCAGTCCAATAGTGAATACACTACTTATCGAGTACACGTCGCACTGTTATCATTAACCGATACGACTGATCGCACACGACAGGCCAAGGCCAGCGAATGTAAATGCATTTCAATGATCTGTCTGTCTGTCTGTCTCTCTTTCTCTCTCTCTCTCTCTCTCTCTCTCTCTCTCATCAATCTATATCTCTTTCTATCTATCTATCTATCCATCTATCTATCTAGGAAGAAAACAAGAAGGTAGGAACAAACAACGTGGCGATAGACAGGACAACTTTTTTTAAATTCAGATAGTTAAACCCTCCTATATTTTATTTAAATAGTTAAAACGGTCACAGGGTTGAGTTGGTTTAACGTCCAATATCAACACTATATATGCTTTCTTGTGGACGTGCCCCAAGACTAACGTCTGACAATTATATGTGCTGCCACACACGAGATAGGACATCGACCCAACCAGCTCGAACCAGGGACCTTTCGCGTCTGAAGCCGATTCTCTACCCCAGGGCCCCCCCCCCCCCCCCCCCCCCCCCCCGCCACCCCCCCCCCCCCCCGAAAAAGGGTTGCAAAAAAGTAAAAGACACCAAGAGGTAAATATCCCTTCAACCCAGTTCCCACAACAGCCTAAATAATACATCGGATTCTTTCTTCACAGTGTATTTAACAAAGAGAAAGAAAAAACTAAGAAAGCAATTTGTTCACAGACATGCACGTTGCTTTGAGTAAAGTTCCACGGGAAGCCTAGAGCGGCAGACGGTTCAGTTCACAGAATACGAAACTCTATACCCCGTGGTTTAGCATGCCAGACGCCGGGTTTCCTAATACTTATAAGTTATTATGTCTCTGCCTTATTATCAAGCAAAATCCCCGAGAGACACCCACTTGTAATTAGATATATATATAGCTTTTAAAACTGAACACGCCGATCACTGCCTGCATATATTCATGAGTTGTTTTTTTTTTTAATTTGTTCTATAAAAGGTATGGTGTGTGTTTGTGTGCGCGAGTGACGAGTGGGTGAGTGCATAATTATATCGTCTGGTTCTGGAGGGGCATTGCGGGTGTTTGTGTGTGGTGTGTGTGTGTAGGGGGGGGGGGGGGATACGGCCCGTAGAACTAACGGCAATTTAAAATGGCATGATCTTGTAGTGTTACCAGATTGTTTTTTTTTTATTTGTTTGTTTTGGGGGTTTATTTAAAGTACCCTGATAAGCACCATGGCGCTAAGTTAATTCAGTCTTTTTGTCTGTAAGTCTGTATGGCTGGGGTTTTTTTTGTTTTGATTGGGTTTTGGTTTTGTTTGGTTTTTCTGGTCTGTCTCTGGCTCTATTTCTGTCCTTTTCCCTTGTCGGTAAATAATAATGTCTCTTTATTTACCTGAATAAAAAATTAAACGATTATTTCCAAAGATTTCTCTTGAAGGAAGGAGTTCCCTAAACCATAAAAGTTTGTTTCGGTGGAATGGAAGACACACCACTTCGTACTAGGACTTAGACACAGGTATCTATTTTTCAATGCGATCTTGAGAGGTACAAATTCCACACACAAAAAAACCATCATTTCAGTCACCCCTCTCGGTATTGCTGTACGCATCTTAAACGGAACAGAAAGTGATTTAGTGCAAGAAGAAGATTTCCCACGAAGAGCTAGTGCATATACAGCTAATGCAATCAAGTGCACACATGTTTGTAGACAAAAAGAAATATGTACTTTAAAAAACATTATTGAAGCAGCCGTTGCTCCTAGCTGATGGGTTACACACTCCATTGCAAAACTTGGTGTGGGAGAGTTTAGTTTCCTGCTCTCACCCCCAAAAGTGTTGTACTTTTTTTTTTACCCAAACAAAGAAAGAAAAAAAGGGGACACCTCGATAGCAATTCAATGGTAGTTGGAATGAGACCTTGACCTAATAATAATTCCTTTTACATGTACTTACTTTTTTTAATGCCGATCGCCTATTTAAACAAGGTTTCGGAAAATCAAAATGAAACTATAAATACAACAAGAGGGAGAGAAAGGGGGGAAGGGGTTGGGTTGGTTTAACGTCCAACAGCAGCACTATATAGGGGGGGGGGGGNNNNCGAGGAGCGATAGGCGGGGGGGGGGGAGGGGGGGAGGAGGGTAGATAGACAGACATGCAAAGAAAGGGGATACAATTTGAGAGACAGTGAGACAGAGACAGACAGATTTACAGACACGGAAACATACAGAGAGTATGGAGAGAGAAACAGACAGACATGCGGACAAAGATTTTAGAGAGAGGGGGGGGGAGACACCGACAGACATAGCGATTAAATTATAGGACCCATCCTTCTACATGTGGTACAGTGCAACCCACCCGGGCAAGGATGAGCATAGCAGTTAGTACCAAGTCTTGAGGCCCAATCGATGGTCAAGCCTGGCCACTGACACCGGCTTCCCTCAGCCTTGGCTTTTAGTGACCCCTGGATTAGTAGTGACCAGTGCACTGTTCTACAGTGTATACATTACGATCGGCTTTTGTTGAACAGACACAAGCATGGGAGGCGATAGACTGAACAATACAGTACATGTGTTATGGATCTCAATAAAACTGAAACTTAAAAGGAAATAATTACATGTGCCTATTTAACGCCTTCTGGTCCTACACTCTTGTAGAAAAAAAATAGATGCTTGCTATCCACAAGACGGTAAGGTCTTGGCTAGAGTTATGACTGGACGCCTTAACACATTCCTCAACTTAACGTCTTCGTTTTGCTACGGGTCCCGTTATATGGGAAGTCTTCCTCTTTGTTTCTCAGTGTGGAATTGGAAATATCTTTCTCTATAGAGAGAGAGAGGGAGAGCGGTTTTCCTTCTATCTGGGTTTAACGTCTCCTAGGTTTCCCTGACGGATCCTATACGACAACAAGGGAATGAGGAAAAGGGTGGGGAACTCCTTTATGACGAGCCAGTAGCCGGGCCAACGTTCGCTCGTTCATCTTTCGTGTGGCTGGTCAGGCATTCGGTGGTCCATTATGTTGGCTCAAGGTCTGGCCGGATCGATCGCCGTACTACAGTGATGGTGTGATGGTGGTCTCGGTAAAATTACAGTTAATACGGAAAGAGAAGGATGGTGGAAGAGGAACATAAAGGGGACAGAGAGGGTGGGGGATATAGAGAGGGAGAGACAGACATGCATGGGAAATATTGAGGGAGACGAAGATAGAGAGAGAGAGAAAGAGAGCGAGAGAGAGAGACAGTGAGAGGGTTTGATGGAGAAAATGGCAGAGATGGAGTGGCTATAGGGAAGAGAAGAGGCCAGAAAGAAAGAAAGAGTGAGAGAGAGAGAGAGAGA
>RQTK01000175.1:201498-221259 GCA_003991915.1 Elysia chlorotica
GAGAGAGAGAGAGAGAGAGAGAGAGAGAGAGAGACAGACAGACAGACAGACAGACAAAGACGCTACTTGTGGAAAAAAGTGGGGAGGGGAGCAGAATGGAGAGGTAGCACATTTACGTTGGCAAAGTGGATAGGCACAAAAGGCGAATGGTGTCGGAAAACTGCGAGTTTCAGCTGTCTAGTCGTCTTACTTGATGGTCTGAAACCATACCTAGACTTTAGACTATCTGTCCTACTGAGGCTAATATATACCAATTTTTTAATTAATACGACCATGGTTCAAGAATCACATAATGAGCCGAAGTAATAAACTAACTATACAAAATACGTTCATTATTAGTTAATGTATGCCGCGAGTTCAGGAAAACTATGACATATATCTTGAAATAACGACCTAAAACTGACAGTAGTGTGACTCGGTGCGCTGGCTGCCACGTCAGTCTGTACAAGACTACAACTGTATGTACTTTCACTGTACATGCAAATCAGTCGCTCGCGTGGCAGAGGAGTAATGAGTTTATGTTTATGTCTGCGTTTGTCCCCCTCTCTCGTACCCTCTCTCATTCTAACCCCCCCCCCCCTTTCTCTGTGTTTGTTTGTCTCTGTGCCACCCTCTCTCTCTCTCTCTCTCTCTCTCTGTCTCTGTCTCTCTCTCTCTCTCTCTCTCTCTCTCTCTCTCTCTCTCTCTCTCTCTCTCTCTCTCTCTCTCTCTCTCTCATCTTCATCTCTCTTCTCTTCTCTCTCTCTCTCTCTCTCTCTCTCTCTCTCTCTCTCTCTCTCTCTCTCTCTCCCAAATGTTTGCACTAATAATATAAATGAATTGTATCTGTCCGCTGTTCACTTGACCCATTTAATATGACTGAATCCATTCAAATGATATGTAAGCCTACTTCTTTATCACTCACCCGCATCACCGCCATTTTACACGCCCCCCCCCCCTCCCCCCCAAAAAAGAGACAAAACAAAAACAGCTTTAGTGAAAGCCGATGGCAGAGTGGTTAGCACACTGGTCTTTGTCTTAGCAAGGCGAATAGGTGCCGAGTAGAAGGTGCGGGTTCGATCCTCGTCCATGTCATTAGTCTAAAATGTGTCTTTGTCTACTTGTCTTATCTGTTGGTCTCAAGCTAGACCTAGGTTTGTGGCTGTCCCTTCTAACCTATTATTAATATTATTATTATTATTATTATTTCTTGATGTTGTTGCAGTAGTGCAGTAGTAGTAGTAGTAGTAGTAGTAGTAGTAGTAGTAGTAGTAGTAGTAGTAGTAGTAGTAGTAGTAGTAGCAGCAGCAGCAGCAGTAGTAGTAGTAGTAGTAGTAGTAGTAGTAGTAGTAGTAGTAGTAGTAGTAGTAGTAGTAGTAGTAGTAGTAGTAGTAGTAGTAGTAGTAGTAGTAGTAGTAGTAGTAGTAGTAGTAGTAGTAGTAGTGGTGGTGGTGGTGGTGGTGGTGGTGGTGGTAGCATCGTTGTTTTATTAACTGTTATGTATACATGTCTGATAATCATCATTACTACAAGTATAGTACCTAATGACAGAGTGTATGTTCACGCGGCCTGAGTGAAAAGGCTGTCGCGATAAGAGCGTCCCGTGCCTAGTGCCTACGTGCCGAGCGGCAGGCACAGTGCACACATAGTGACATTCTGACTGGATGATCCTGATGCCGTGGCGCTGGCCTGCCGGGCTCTCAGCGGTCTGACAACTTAGTGGCCAGGCCAGTGTTATCGATCAGCTAAACACACACACACAGAGCTGGGATAACCCTCATTACCACGGCTGGCTCATTGTGTGTGTGTGACCGTAAAATAGAGTTAAGGTCAAGGTCGCTGCATCGAAAATATAATACCCTAGAAATGTGAAATCTATATCCACCATCAGTGTGTGGTCATGCCTGAACGATCCGCGAAGGAAACCTGGCTGGAGGGTACGGGGCTGGGGGCTATTGAGCGTTGGTGGTCACCCAATCGGAAAGCTCGTGGGTTATCCGTCAAATTTTTCACCCAGACTTCACCCCCTATTGTTTGGGTCAGTATCAGTATACATTAGTGATGTGGCCAAGTTTGTACATTTTGAACATGTATATTTCCCCACTTATTCGTATGTGGCAACACGTAAAGTTGTACGATGTTATTCGTGGGACTCATCGCCTTTTCGAATCGTCCTAGGGAACCTGTCCTAGGTAACCTAGGAGGAAAAGCTTCTCTCCTACAAAGAAGTAAGAGACGTAAAATTACGAGATATAGGGATAGAGAGAGAGAGAGGAGGGGGATATTGGTCAGTTTCTTAATTTAAGTTAAATGTCAGCATATAGGTAAAGGTTCCATGACTTGTGTATTATAAGATAAGATACATACATAATTTAATGTGCTATCATGTACTGCAGAGTGCTCTGGGATGAAGCGCAGATTTTACGCTCGAATTTTAACAAGTTACAAGTGCACCTGTATCCGCTCAAGTAATGTGATATTTAGGTAATCGAGTGGACTCAAACATAGCCAGAAAATTTTTACTTTAATTTCTTTCATAAGGGGAGATTAAACTCTAGATGGTTAACAGCTGTGATCTTTCCCAACTGGGATGCTGAAAGGATAGATACCCGCCCATAACAGAACGTCCCAGCGCGTGACCTACTTCTACACAAAGCATTTTTATTGCAGACCAAGACTCTCTGTGGATTGCTTTTAAATCGTTAATTTCTGAATAAGACCGATACGCTCTCATTCACCTCTACTGCCCGTAGTGCCCTGTTGAGAACTCGGTCAAACAATGAATCTTTCAACCAGAGAGTGTGAATACATGTAGTAAAATCTATTGTCACTGATTCAGTCATTTATTCATGTACCAATACCATGCGAATGAACCGCCATCAAGTTTCAATACGGAGCTTTGTAAGGAAAAATTTGAACGCCATTGTTGGTGGTCTGGTTTCCATCCGTTTTTGACAGCCGAATAATGCGGTAATGTGATCAGACAGGTATCACATTCTTTACTCATGTTGTGTTTACGCTAGTTTGCACTTTGTCATCTCTTTACATGTAGGAGTGCATGGACCAGTCAGTTGCCCTACTGTTGGTATGTGTTGGAATATGGTCCAAAATCATATATAACGCTGTCTTATATCTAATCTAACCAACGCAGAAACCCACCATGGTCCCTTTTATTGTCGGTCAGATGTTCTTTCCGGTCTGGTGAGGTACATTGGTGACCTACAAATTAGAGAGAGAGAGAGAGAGAGAGAGAGAGAGAGAGAGAGAGATTCGCTTCCTTCGCATGAGACTCTCATAACATCCCCAGATAGTCGTCAGCTTTTTAACGTTTGATCTCTTCTCAATTCGAATAAAGAAAGAATGTTGATCCAGTTTGTATTTATATAGTCTACCTCACGCCGCACACTAGACGTATTCACTGATTTATTGTTTGTGTTGTTATTTTTCTTTCACCTACCAAAAGCTCACGATTATAACATAAATAGTTTCTCGTGTGTGGCAACACATAAAGTTGGCCATGGTGACCGGTGTGTGCAGGGCGGAGACCGGAGACCATCGACTAGCGTTGGAATTTGATGCAAAGATCACTGGCTGACTAGTGGCCCTGGCAGTTCTGACAGCCGTGTGTGTACTCTATGAATGCCTTGGGGCCTTGATGTTAGATAGCGTCGATGATGCAATCTTACCACACGACAACAACAACTCTGTTTAAACTTTAACTGGACCAAAGATTCGCGCGGACCTTATTTTACTCGATGAAGTCTTAGTGAGTGTACACACCAGTATGTTTTCCGCGTGTATTTTCGGTGTGTATATTTTTTTTTGTGTTCACACCACTCTGCGCAGCCAATTTGCATGTGTATATCAGAGTCAAAAATACACAAGCGTCCAGAGCATTCAGACCATGTGTACTTTTCACTCTGTTTTCGGCATGCACCAAACAAGAGTGTTCACACCAGTCTGTTTCGCATGTGTGACTCTGATATACACATGCAATCAAGGGGTCACTGCGCATGCGCGAACCCCAGTGACCCGCGGTCTTCAAAACAAACACATAAATATGGCGACTGCAGAAGCCTTTATATAATGTCTGGAGGAACGGCCAATTTTGTATGATATAAAAAATCCAGGCAATTAAAAAAAATTCTGTTCGCTCTTTTTCCGTTTTGCTGGGAGAGATTGTAAGAGCAGCAAACAATTGCATCTTCCTCTTCACTGGTACTCCATTGTTCTTCTTCGCTAGCAGAACTAGATCTAGGTTTCTGGTCTTCATTGTATGCCGCCATTTCGATCGATGCCGTCAAACAAACAAGATCACGTGACAGTCGATGCGCATCGCATCAAAATATACACTCGGAAAATACACAACGTCTGAACACTCTTAACAAACAGAGTGCAAACTACACATGCGTTTGCTTGTGTATATTTGAATCTGCGAAAAGTACACGCCGTCTGAACAGAAATAATTCCAAGGACATACACATGGAAAAAATCCTTCGTCGGTACAGTCCCTTAGACGTCAGAATGTACCATAACCGTGGCTATCTGTATCTGGTATCTTCGACCATAAGGTACATGTAAACTCAGATTTATTATGGTGATGCTACACCTTATATTAGCGTCCTGAGATCAACAGAAATATTTATTTAAAAGACAATTCAAACAAATTTGGCGTTTTGCAATGCAGAGCCATCTAACTGTAGCGTCCAAAGACATGTTTTGCTTATTACTAATAATATGTCTGTTAGCGAAGGGAATCTATAAATGACAGAGATCGATAGAGAAAAGTACATTTTATTATCTTGGAATCAGGTATGTCATTAAAAGACAATTCAAACAAATTTGGCGTTTTGCAATGCAGAGCCATCTAACTGTAGCGTCCAAAAACATATTTTGCTTATTACTAATAATATGTCTGTTAGCGAAGGGAATCTATAAATGACAGAGATCGATAGAGAAAAATACATTTTATTATCTTGGAATCAGGTATGTCATTAAAAACACAATTCACGTGGCGACTGAGTGAAAGTATCCACGCAAAATAACGTCGATGTCAGGGTGACCGCCATTACCACCATAAAATACTGTTTATTAACGACAAGAACTCGATATGGTAGATAGAATCGGCAAGGTGGTAAGCTGCTAAGCAACTTTAAACGAAGAAGAGCATCTATAAAGAAAATCCGCAGTGGCCTAAATAACACTTAAAACCATAACATGAGATTGGTGCTAGTAGATATATATATACATTTCTAGTAGATCAAGTTAAGTACATGTAGATCCTACGATGTGTGAGTGTGTGTGTCTGAGGGGGGAGAGGAAAAAATCAACAAAGCTTTGCGATGAAAGACGTTGTCAACATTACAATATTAATTAACCTGAGTCCGGGCGAGAATCAACACGTAAGCCACGGTGTCAGACTAACCTGGGTCACGCAGTAAGACTACTTTGTTAGCCAATCAATAATTCTGAATAAAATTTATAAAAAAAAAAAAAAATGAACAAAACATGCTGGAGTGTGGCTGCTTGGCTGGTCCATTTAGGACTTTTGTCTTCTCGACATAGCCTTAACTTGGGTCAAAGCGGGACCTCGGTCAAAGCACATCTGTGGGTCAGTGTGTCTTTCTAGAGACTTGTCCTACCGTTGCTTGATAACTAACAGCGTATTTTGCACATAATACCTTATTCTACATCTAGCCATCATACAGAATCTAGATCTAGACTCAATGTTACAGATTGAGAAAACTGGGAGTCATGGTGCGAATAAATGAAAATGTTTTCAAAGATCATTCAAAAAGCCCTGCTACCTTAGAAAATATGGTATTACCGTATAGATTTTATTTGTTCCTTTGTGTGTACGTTATACATATGAAATGTTATTTGTATTCATTTCATGTGATGAGTATGTGGAAGTCCTCGCAAAAATATGTAACACTCTTAAATTCATTGTGATAATAATTAATATAGACCAGTGGAATTCCAATTTCAAAACACAGTAGCACGTACACACACCGATACATTAAATGCAATGAAAAACTTACCCTTTTAGTTATCGAAATCGTTAGTCCATCCTATAGAGCGCTTGTATTTAAATAATCCATATTTACAATAAAGAGATAATCGAAGGCAAAAACACAACTTACAACCAGAATAACACAAAGTATGGTGGAAAAGAAATTAGGCCAAGAAAGATCGAAACACACCACACCACACGAAAAAAGGCCGCTCTGCTTCTACTACTTGTACTAGAACTAGGCCTCTACATTGCGAGGGTGGGAAGTGGGAACTAGGATATCGGGGAAAGTAGGTCACTACTGTAGTATGAAGTAGAAACTACGCTACCAGTGACCATTATCTCCCTCTCCCAGCTACCACTACTTGTACTTGTACCAGCCCTCCCCTCAGCAGTCAGCACTAGACGGGCCGCCCCCACCAGTAACACTTCTACGATCTGTGTCAGGATCTCAGGTTTGCGTCAGTGAGCCCAGCCACGCGTGGCTGGTTGCCCCAGTTTTCACCCCAACCATTCAGGGCCCTTTTGTTTGGAGATGTACTCATGGGGTTTTGTTTCGCCTTTGCCCACAAAGATTTTGATTAGCGACGTTTATTTTATTGAACTTAGGAGTATAGATTTAAGAGAATAAGAAAAATGATAATTGTGTTTCGAGTCACATCAATGCAAAATCTACTTTTAGGTTATGGGTAATCGGAGTGCACCATAGTGCATATGTTACATATCCAAAAAAGAACATACACATGAACAATTTAATCTAAGTAAAAGCCATAATTGAAAGTTAGTGAATAGTCTGATAAAACCGTGCGAACAAAGAATACTTCTTGGGTAGTAAAAACAAAGAATCATTCATGCGAATAAAAAAGGCCTACGGTGAGTTGTCAAATACCATGAGGTTGATCTTACATCACGATCCCTTCTTCTGTTCACTTACCACATTTACTGACCATGTGAAACGCAGAAAGCCCGTGGGGCTGTTAGATCTTATCAATAGCATCTATAGGCCAACATGAGAAACTGATGTGGCGACCACTCCACAAAGTTATCACCTGCAGCATCAATGACACTAAACAGGCCCAGCCAACACGACAGACATAACAAGATATCATCATTACTTTATCATCTCAGGCCTTCCTACGTGCCCATTCATGTAACACTAGTCCTTTATTGAACATTAAGAACAACTACAATGAATTGGGTTTGGTTATGACAAGTTCTCACTTATCTTCGGACTGCAAAATACTTATGTTCTTTTTCTGTGAACATCGACTTAGGAATGTAAAACGTCTCTCGCCTGATTTAATTTTTGTTTATTTATTTAGAGAATATTTATTCTTCATTGTTCGATGCTGGACCGTAAATTTTCAAGAAGAAGGAAAGATTGGTTTAGAGCTACATTAACAGTCTGTGTAGACAAATGCCTGGTATGTAATTAGATTATGTTGCCATAGCTGCTGGCGCTCCACGTGACACATTGTACTTTCTCGGGTAGAAAAGGTTTAGGGGGTAACCATTATATTCATTGAACATTTTCGACTGAATTACAATCAAAATGGAGCGAGATCTAGTGCCCCAAGGGGCGATAAGGAGGGGGGGGGGAATGTTGACAGCTTTTCCCATTTTCCCCTTAAGACAATGCTAGTTCCTACCAAGTATCAATATGTTCAAATACAAAAATGCACGCTCATCGAATGTTTTGGTTTGTCAAGAATAAGAAATACTCGTTAAAGCTTAACAATAATGTTCCAGTAGAAATGGAGGGGAAAAGAGGGAGGGGGGGGGGGGGGGGTCGGGACAATTTGATTGGGAGCGAGTGAGAGAGCGATAGGGAGAGCGACACACGCATAATACCTAGACCCAGAGAGAGAGAGAGATGGAAAGAGATAAGAAAATACACATACATAGGCCTGCAGAGAGAGAGAGAGAGAGAGAGGAGAGAGAGAGAGAGCGAGCACCAACCAAGAGACACAAGAGAATCAATCAGCCATTATGCAGGATGCAACGTAACCGTAGAGGCCTAGCGCCTCGTGTCAGTCTCTGCCTGTCCTATCGATCCTGCTCACCCATCCACCAACACACAGACACACGACGGCCGGGTGGGTGGCTCACTGACACAAGCAAAGTCAGCTACAGCACTTAAAGTTTGTCCCACCCGAGTCAGGGTTGATCTCTCTCTCTCTCTCTCTCTCTCTCTCTCTCTCTCTCTCTCTCTCTCTCTCTCTCTCTCTCTCTCTCTCTCATGCACACACACACACACACACAGTCACACGACGATCACTGTTACAATCAAAATAAAATACATAAACACTTAAACAGCAATGTCTTATGGTTCGTATATCAGCTAGACTGGATCGATCTTGCTAACGCACATGCACACACACATACACACGAAAGGGTCGGGTGGCTCACTGATGCAATCAAGATTGACATTTTTAACAGTTACAGCTTAAAGTTCGAACCCCACCAAAGACAAGACCAATCTTTCTCACACACACGCGCGAACGACCGGGGGCTCATTGACACAATCCATTCACAGCTTAAGGTTCGAATCCCACCACTAAAGACAGGAGCGGCGAGAGCTCAGTCGGGCAGAGTTCTCGGCTGACGAGTACTAAATCCAGGGTTCAAACCTCAGTTGGCACATCTGTATACCCTCGTTTCCGCATCGGATTATTCAGGATAACTAGAGCACACAAAACTAGCCTAAGGTCACATTTCCGCATTAAAAACAAAACTTAACACCAGTGACAAATTAACTCAAAGCGTATTCAACTTTTTTTCTCCGTATCGGAATTAACGGGAAGCCAAATGAATATATAACGTGCCATTAGCTAAGTTAAGAACAAAGCGGTTCAATGTGTATCACATGAATATCATACTGATAAATTATTCATGTACTTTATTCAAAAGAGTCAATAGTTAAAAGTGACAAAGAGCTGTATCGAACTAGGCATGGCCCTGAACATTATAAGATTGTAGGACAAAATATTATTTACAGTTGGCCTGTCTAGCTGTCACTTCACCATCCGTTACTAGCCGTGCTTTCTTAGAGTTTATACCAGCAACTACGCTATCTCGCGGATGGGTCCTAGGAGTAACGTCCGATATTTTTTGCGTGTTGCCAAAGAGAGACAAATAGGGGGTACATGGACTTCTGTCTTGTCCGGTCACATAATGAAACCACGGAACAACAGGGAACAGAGCGATTTGATGTGATATTGATAAGGGTTCGAATCGTGACCTTGTTAGAGGCTGCGTGCTCGGCCGAATGTGCTACCTCAGAAACCATGTTGCTCTAAGCTCAAAACAAAAACAAAAACAAAACAACAGAAAAATCTTTTGATGTTACTTAATGAAAGGTGAAATTATGCTGCTCTGTGGACTACATAATTGTCATATAATTATGCAGCTAAAAATAAAACGAATAAGTGAAAGCTATCGGAAAAGATGATAATCATAATTATGTGTAAAGTTGATGAATAAAAACATGGTAAACTATAAGGTATGCTCCTAGCATATAAGCTTTACATTTACTGCACTCGTGGCTTGTGATGAGGTGTCTACTGTCTAGACACAGACGAGATTGAGTCAGCAGTGAAAAAAGCACTGCAACTTACAATGGCGGTGGAAAAAAAATAGGGGAAAATCTTCGTGAAGAACTTGAGAGCTGCAGTTCTGTATTGTTTTGATTTCGTTCCTGCCAATGTTGGATTGTTTTTTACCTCGCTGATAGTGTGTGTGTGTGTCAGAGAGAGGGATAGATATATACTCGTACATAGGGATTAGGGCTAGTGACAGACAAAAAGAGATAGAAAGAGAGAGAGAGAGAGAGAGAGAGAGAGAGAGAGAGAAAGAAAGAGAGGGGGAAGCGTAACGCAATTCTATGGCTCGATTAAACATGGGTATTAGAAAGTCTCTTATTCACGATGAATGGCATTTGAAAAAAAAAAGATCGATTTTAACGACCTCCATTACATGCCATGACATTAGACTAAAAGGAGGGGTTTTTTTTGTTTTGTTTTTTTGTTTTTTTTTGGGGGGGGGGTATATAAGAAGCAGAGCAAAAAACTAGGGCACGCCTACATTCACAGAGAGGAAGACGGAGATAGAGACATAAAGAAAGAAAGAGAGAGAGAGAGAGAGAGAGAGAGAGAGAGAAGATAGAGATTGTAAACTATGCAAATATCAGTGTAGACTGAAGAGTATAGCAGTGGGTGTGTTTGTGTCGGGTCACGTGAACTGAGAGAGCAGCCTGAGCGATGGTGAGTGAGTGAACAGAGCGACCAATGCAAGCTGACTGGCTGAGGCCAGCTGTTCTCCCAACAGTGCTCTCTCTCTATCTCTCTCTCTTAATCTTCTCTATCTCTCTCTCTCGCTTTCTCCCTCTCCCTCACTCTCCCTATCCATCTCTCTCTCCTTTCTTTCATGCGCTCTCTCTCTTCGCCTGTCTCTCACTCTCTGTATCCATTTCTCTCACTCTCTCTATCCATCTCCCACTCTCTCTTACTCCCTCGCCCTCTATCTCTCAGACTTTCAGGACCTGGGAAGGAGGAAGGGGCGGGTGGGTGTAGAAGCCTGGAAAACGAACTATCATGGACGCGTGGAAGATTACGTTGGCAGTCATGATTGGGTAGGAAGCAAGCTTAGCTACAGCACTAGCAAGACGAACCCGGTAGGCAGTATGTATGTTTATACGTGAGAGAGAGAGAGATGAGAGAGAGACAGAGAGAGAGAGAGAGAGAGAGAGAGAAAGAGAAAGAGAGAGAGAGGCAGACAGACAGACAGACATGGCGAGTGAAAGATGGACACAGAAAAAAATACAGAGAGAGAGAGAGAGAGAGAGATAGAAAGAGAGAGAAGGAGGCAGACAGACAGACATGGCGAGTGAAAGATGGACACAGAAAAAAATACACACAGAGAGGGAGACAGAGAGAGAGAGAGAGAGAGAGACAGACAGACAGACAGACAGACAGACAGAAAGACAGAGAGAGGGGGCGGTGTGGAACAGACAAACAGAGACACAGAGAGACGTAACAGAGCCTACTCAGCTAGGCAAGTTCTTCACGTAGACAAGGAAGCTGGAAGCCCAGGATTGAAAGGCCGCATCTTCCTTTTCTCTCCATCTGTCAGCGCAACATTCATAGAGCCAGGCCCGGGGCATGACCCCTGCCGTCAGCAACAGACCTCAAACAACGTCGGATCGGAGAGCACCGCCTCGGAGAGCACTACTGATAGAGAGTGAGACAGAGAGACAGAGGCGAATCCTCTCAAACCAAGAGAATCTAAAAATAGCCGTCTGATCTTTCTCTTTGTGATCGGGAATTCACTACGTTCAGGGCTGCGCTGAGAGTACGGTAGTAAAGTAGAAGTAAACCAAGGCTGGCCTGCCCCACAGGCCCACACTACTGCTAAAACAGACCAACGCTGGGAACAATTATTCTGCTGAGCAAGGCTTAGAAAATGGGAAGAGGAGTCGGGCTATACATATTATATTACGTCGCGACGATAGACTCATAACAATTCTTTTAAATAAGGCTCACAACAACCTTCGGGGCAAACAAAAAACAACGAACGTAGGCCTATAGGATGAGAAACTGAAAACAGATTCAATGAGAGTCAATCGGAGTTCATCGAGGCTTCCAACAGTGTCACCGAAATGAACAAACGTTTGCATTTAGAGCATGGCGTACTTATAGTAAGCTATGATTTAGAGCCACAGAGAGCTCAATCAATAAAATATTAGGGACAGAACACCTTACATTCTTAGTCTAGTGGGCTTGTATGCCGAACAAAAAATACCCACTGTGTATCATTATGTCCTTACTTTGTTAGTAATTTAAAATAAATATATCACTATTACCTATGTTGTGCAAATAATGTCCATTCGGTGACTTTGTCTGCCATTTTGGGTAGCTTTGGAGTAAATGAATTATCACCACTAATGAGCCACTGACTCCTATGGTGATTGCACCAGGAACATCCTAAACAGAAGCCCAGCTCTCTACCACAGATTCCATTCCACCATCGAAATGTCGCAAGTGGTGGAGTGTTGGTCTACCAATCGAGAAGTCCCTGGCTTGAAACCCACGGTCGGTCAAAAATTTATTTGTCCGATTTCCACCCCTGTTCACTGATTGAGCCGATATCATATCATGTGACCGGCTAAGGCAGGAGCCACACCGTCATGGTATCCCCGCCATGTCTCAGCACATACAATGGTTACACGTTGATCTTGGGATCCGTCCACGTCATAGCCTATTACGGTGCTGACGTTAGACGCTAAACAACAAAATAAAAAAATAAAAAAAAACATCGTGACCCACCCCCCTCTTCAATGCATTGTGCTAAAATTAGAGGGTGGAAAAACTTATACAATCTTCCTCTCTGTCTGCCACCGTTCTAAAACTTCAAAACAACAACAACAAAAACAAAGCTGCAAACAAGTTGAAGAGAAAAGTAGGCTCTAGATTTAGAACGCTAGCACTCTAGGCGCCCCAGCGACAGCTCTGCCACCTCACAAATCGATCGGCTGAATAACAACAAGACAAGCCGACATCTCGGTACACTCTATCTCAGTCGGGGAGGATTACCGAGCCAGCTTCCTTCTTCTAGTTCTAGACATGGTAAAGTTCATGAGATAAGGAGGCCCCCGGCAAAATAAACGATGACAGCAACCAAGCATTAGCTTAGTTTTTGTTATGCACGCACTGTATTACAAACTTCAGAACCCGGGGTACATTAGGCTTATTTAAATACACACTTGTTTTCGGACACAGGATAAAAGAAAATTAAAATTGGCATGGCATTAAACTGGTTAATATTAAGAGGGCTTTTCTAAACTGGTCACAGCTTTGACTCCACACTGTCGGTGTGTTAGCAATAGAACAGTTCCGGGTCCTAAAATCATCGATCACACCTTGCCCGATAAGACTATGTGTTATCCATAACGTAGATACTGAATAAGTCTTAGATCTGTATTGATTAGGCCTACTTTTATTGACTGGGCGAGGAGAAAAAAAACACTCATCAGTAAAAATCAGTTATGTGGCCATTTAATGAGACTGGGGCAGGAATATGGCAGAGATGGATGATAATTCACTGTAGCACGAATAGACTACAATAACTGAAAGCCTGCTTGCGGATCCTATATTTTCAAGTTCTATTTTCTTTTTCCTCTTTTTTTTTCTGCGAGCATGGTCTTGCTTTAACATCTTCCTCTTCGCCTTCTTCAACGAACAGCCTTTTGTCTGAAGCATCATCAACATCGATCTACAATACACACGACGCCCGCTTTTCCCCTGAGAGACGTCTTTCTTCCACCCCATCCCACCCTGGCCAGGCCACACACACACACCCCTACACCCCGACCGCTGCTAGAATCCCTCATGAGGAGCCCGGCCTGGCATGCATATCAGGCCAAGAGGCAGACAAGAAATCGATCGGGAGATTGAAAAGGATTCATATTTCAAGGGCTGGAGAATGAGATACACCTACATGGAGAAATGAAGAGAGAGAGAGAGAGAGAGAGAGAGAGAGAGAGAGAGAGATGGCGAAAAGAGAGACACAGAGAGAGAGAGCAGTAGATAGATCAGGATTACTCTGGAGTCATCAGTTTTTACCTTAACCACTTACTACTAGATCAAGCACAACCTGCATAATTATACTGAGACTAAACGAAGGAGACATTTTGTGAATGAATTTTTTATCCTGCCCTACCTTCGGGTATGTATGACTAATTGTTGGTGTTCGAGTTTCAATAACCTGGAACAAGTGTGTCGGACAAATAGAAACACAATACATGTAGAAGACAAGGTACAAACAACAATCCAGCTGACAAGCACACGACTGGGACATTGAATATTATATAGGTACTTGGTTAACATGATCATTTGAGCATACCTACTTTGGTTGACCTATACATCCGTCCTTAGGAAGCTGGATTTGAAGAGGTCCACGAGGTGGGTAATTTACTCCATAGTGAAAGGAACACGCTAGATATAGCCGAAAGATTAGGTTTCGTAAATAGTTATCTGTTGTGTCAAACAATGGCTACGCATAAGTAGATCTTTACGTCAACCTGTGTAATGGTCTTTCTCTCTTCCATTGAAGCCTAGATCTAGATACTGGTAGGAACGGGCTTGAGTTTACAGACTTATCAAAATAACAACACAACCATATCTAGAGCTTAAGACGGGTGAAAATCACACAAAAAAAGTATGCACAGATGTTGAAAATGAAATGCTTTGCTAACTATCCTTAAATCTGACATACCTATCTATAATACATTAAACATATTAATTAATATATTTGACACTCTGCAATAATAAATTATATTTCACAAGATTTAGGTTTATCCAGATGCTCAGAGTTGTTTAACTTACGTTGCTAGTTTGCTTTTTTTTTTTTCAAGGAAAAGGTCCCTTCCTTACAATACCCTAGGAAACCTATAATAGAGAGCAAGTCGTCTAGCTACAACTGTAGAGCCTACATGTCCACTGCGGCGACTAACCAGGCCTACCTAGCTAAGGCCTTTAGCGGTGTGGCCGGTCCAGGCGCGAGTGACTGCTCTCTCAGTGTTTAGTTCACTGCCCCCAAACCTTCACCGTGTCTCAGTCTCTCGATGCCTTCAAGTCGCCTAAGCCAGTCGCGTCTCCCACACGAGGTCAATCGTCGGGCCCCGGCCTAGCCTCGGCACGGTCACGCCTCCCCCTCAGTCCACCACTGGGTCCAGCGGAGAGAAAGCGGACCTGCCAACAAGACCCCTTTGTCCACTCCTACCTCAGTACCTGGGGCCGAGGAAAAGAGGTCAGTCCTTGGACCAGTCCCGTGTGCTAGACTGCTAGGCTAACTCAGTGGCTGCGAAGTACAGGCCCCGCCAGTCACGTCAGAATCAAGAGCACTGACTTGCCCAGTCAGCCTATTCTTACCGAACTGAGGCAACGGGATTGCAATGACTCATGACTATACAGTTACTAAGTTCAGCTTAGCTGGATTTCTCGGGTTTTCTTACTTTTTTTTTCTACTCCCCCCCCCCCCTTCCCTCAACCACGGCAAATACACTAAGAGAGAGAGAGAGAGAGAGAGAGAGAGAGAGAGAGAGAGAGATTATAAATTGCAATTCACTGGCATTTTAACGAGAGTGGAAAGTGATAAAAGTTCATGTGGTTTGATGTAACCTGTCGTCAACGAATTATAAAATGCATGTTTGTTTTTATTCATACCAAATAACAGTGATTCAAATTCAAAACAAAAATATCACTAAGAATGTTGGGAATAACCATTAAAGAGAGTCCCCGTTGAAATTCATCCGTAACGTAAAGGCCTTGCTTCTTTCCATACCCATTTCTCTCTGCCTATCACAGATAAGTAAATATACCCCCTCTCTCACAAAAAAAGATTAACAAAAAGCAAGTAGACAAAACGAGTCCCAGTTTGCCAGCGCACCACCCACACCGTCTGCCTTCTGTCTGGCCCATGCAAGGGAAGTAAGCAACAAAGCCTAGTGATCAATACATTTATTTTTATTCCGCTCTTCCTAGAGCTAGACTAGACGCTCTACTCTCTCCATCTCGAGGCCCGTTGAATAAAATTCATCAGCCGTTGCGTCTATTTACAGACACTATCGCTCTCATGAACTGGAATACAAAATGATGGGGGACTGCATAAATATCCCGTTAAATAACCACACCAGCGCGTGTCACAACACACACACACACACACACACTGCTGGTGTCTGCCGCTGTGAAACTTTCAGAGCAACATCGATCCTAGGAGCTCGGCTGATCCCACTACCCAAGTAAAGAGAGGCACCATCGTTTTAGTTTGAGGTTTCAACGAACAAAGGCTATGTCATGCTCGTTTTTTCCTACTCTAAACCACCAAGAGTCGAGGTCAATATATGTAACGTCAATAAACAGCACCCGTAGGTGTCTAAACATTTTGTGTATCTGTGTTGAAAGATGAAAAAAAAAGAAAGTAGCTGGACAACACTAGATGCTACTTTCTCCATGGGCCACAATGGTAAAAACTCACAATTAGTATCGGCTAGGAGCAATGTTTTACTGACTGTAATAAAACAATGGGTGTGAACTAAAGCATGGTCTAGACTCTAGAGTAAGTGTTGTGATTGTTACTAAGCATAGACATGAAAGAGCTTGAGTTAAGGCCAAATGCCTACGTGACTTAACAACTCAACACGGCCCGGGCTCCCTCTGACTCCGGAGTGAAGGCCTCCTGCAGCAATCGGTCTTGCCTAGCCTCAATACAGCACCGGGTTCCAAAAATAGACGGCATTTTTTAACATTCGACCAACACCCCCTACTCTCCTGGTAGGCTAATGACGACTAAACCAACATGTGTTCACTCCTAACAAACGGATGACTGCTTTTACTGCACAATAATCAGAAACACGTAGAATCAAGAGATTATTCTGTCTACTTGCAATTACTTCTGCCTTTTTTATTATCTAAATTTAGAATCTCGACACACAAACCCGCCACCGTGGTACATGTAGTAACATCATAGAGGTCTGGTTAACATCACCATTTCAAAGGTCCAGTTCTCTGGATATAACTACTCTTAGTTTAACTATATAAATTTGAAATAGAGAGGATCTAGATCTACAACAACATATTAACGGGAATAATGCACACGTTGAGAGAAACCAAGACCATGCGCTAATTTATCCAACTTTTCACCAATCCGAATTAGACTTAACAATACAAAGGGTTCTATTCTGTTACAGTGGTCTTTGCTTTGGATCTAGATATTATTTAGCCGATGTAGATCTAGAGTGAAGATGTATAAAAGACCATCTTCTGCATCAACCTTGAAATTGCGGCCCTTGGTTGAGGGCATATCGCTCGTTGAATGAAATTTTCTAAGGTTAGTGTTTACTTTTTTTAACTGAAAAGAAAACAAAGGAGACTCTATTCTTGTAGTCCTTGAATTTACACGCACGGCTTTTCCAACGAGAACAAGTTGAGAATTCACATATTAAGCTTACTTCTAGCTACCTTGCACTAAGATCCAGGTCTAGATAATGGGCGAGATCCAGACCAAACACATGAACGGATCGTCCAACACACAAAGAGCAGACACCATACTTCTGGTTTTCTACTCTCAGTACTCTGTAGTACTAGTTTCAGTTGCTGTGCCAAATAAGGAAAGGTTACCGAGCATGCGCACGAGACCAGGTCTGTGACCTTATTTTGCCCTCACACAAACGCGATAAGAGGATCAAGAGAGGATTCACTGCGGCAGCTGAGAGAAGCGAAGTTGAGGGCAGCAGGACCGATCCGGGTTCTGCGGGGCAAAGTAGGTCAGGATATCCCCTTTAGCTAATCCGGGAACCAATCACATGGGTTCAAAAACTCACTCATCAAATGACACCAAATTTTCTTGTATTTCCTTCTTTTCCTTTTTTACGCGTACAAGATGTCAGCGAGTGCGGATTATATTAATGTAAACAAAACAACTACATTTGATGTACGGTGCTAACACACGTGAATCTTTCACAATTTTAGAACTGAACGAACACAAATTATCTGGTACTTTTCCTTTAGCATCATAAAAGCTCATAAGAATTTGGAGTTTGACTTTTTGCTTTTTGTTTTTGTGCGGGAAGAGTTGGGTAGGTAGATATTACATTAAAAATGAGATAGAGGCGGATATAAAAGAGGGGATAGAGTCAAACAATAAGAGGAAAGAAGAGCACATTAGAACTACCCTGTCGGTAAAAAGATGCTGGTTTCAATTTGCCCTATACCCATCACTCACAAGCTTAACTTGACATACATGTATCTAGTCACAAAACAAGTCAATTGGCGCTAAAAGCTTAAGCCCGGTGAGCATAGATGGCCTACGTGTATTTAAAACCATTAGGAATGGACATACTTCATCTCCGCGAAATTACACGACATGCAATTATATTTACCATTGCTAAAAGTACAGAAAATTGCACTCCTCTGTCAGATATCTCATAATTATATGCCGCCAGCATAGCTATGTATATTACATTAAATTTCTATCATAAACAGGAAAAGGTCTTTGGACATTTTAAAAATACGAACACTGCCAACTGCAGACCAAGATAGCATCATATTTGAAAAAACGAAATTTTTCACAAAGAAAACAAACGTTTTTAATACTTAACACAACGAAATCGAGCAACCAATCAAATTTGTTCCGCAAAATTTCCCAAAATCCACCTTTCTTTTCAACTGCCATAAGAGATTGGTCAACTTTGGATAGCACTTGAAGAAAAGCAAGTGGAAAGGACAAAACAACAAAATCGAAACAAGACGTCAATGGAAAAAGAAGCAAAGCACTGAGCCGAAACCATAGCAAGAATTACAACAACAACAATTCTCCAAGACCAATTTCCAAACGTAGGGTGCGGGTGGAAGGGGGGTCGCTTGAAGCCACAGCAATGTGCCGGTCCAAGATGCAATATAGAATAAAAACATAAAAAGGGGAAAAAAAGAAGTGGAGATGGGATATCCAATACATAATTATATAGTAAGAAACACTCCTGTTAAACCGTCTACTCAAGCGATAAATGTACAAGATCTTTGGGCTAGACTATAGATCCTCTACTTTAGTCAAGAAGCTTGCCGGGCGAGTGGGCGGTTGTACACATGCAAGTCACCAAGACATGTTTGAACGCGTGCGCCGTGTACCCAACCATTGATTACAGTAAGTGTCTAGCTACGGTACTAGGCTAGCTCGATCAAGGTCGAGAGGTACACACTAAGCAATGTGTATATACATTCTCTATCAAGGTGCATGCAGTGCACAGACAAGTCGAGCTGCAGGGAGAGTATTACCTGTGGCGGTGTGTGCTCTACAGGCAGGCTAAAGTGCAAGCGCCTACCTAGCCCAAGCGTGACTGACTGTGTGTCAGTCCTATGTCACTGTCACTGTCAAAGTCTGTCACCGGCCGGCTTATTGTCTAACAACCAGACTGCACACACGTACATTCTTTAACCATCATGAGGCTAATGCACACGAAACGAATCGCGAAATGGTGTACGCGTAGACAGTTTCAGCGGCTCACTAAAGTAGTAGTCAGCAGTAGAATTAGTAGTAGTAGTAGTAGTAGTAGTAGTAGTAGTAGTAGTAGTAGTAGTAGTAGTAGTAGTAGTAGTAGTAGTAGTAGTAGTAGTAGTAGTAGTAGTAGTAGTAGTAGTAGTAGTAGTAGTAGTAGTAGTAGTAGTAGCAGTAGCAGTAGCAGTAGTAGTAGTAGTAGTAGTAGTAGTAGTAGTAGTAGTAGTAGTGGTAGTAGTGCTACTACTGCTGTTGCCACCATTACTACTACTACTAGTGCTACAGCTACTACCACTACTTCTACTACTACTACTACTACTAATATATGTACTACTAATACCACAACGACAACTATCAATAAAGAGAACGCATCAAGGTTAAATGCATGAACTACAGTTGGTGTAGCTGGTCCATATTATAATATGACAGTACATATACTAGATGAACCCAGATTTATTTGTTTTTGTTGTTTCCATGTTGACCAAAAAAAGACCGGAAAGCAATGATAATACAAGGGCAGGAAAAAACAAACAGTTCTAAATCTGTAACGGTTGGTTCATGGAGGTGTCACATTATTATTATGACAACCGGGATATACGAACGTATTGCAGCATAAAGAGAGCATCCCAGTCAGCTATTTTCTGCAACGGTAAAGAAAGAACGGCCAAGTCTGAATCTGTCAAACATTCCTCACGTGTTTGAACCAAGCAACCGTGCTGTAA
>RQTK01000175.1:221399-265602 GCA_003991915.1 Elysia chlorotica
TCTCTCTCTGTCTCTCTCTCTCACACACACACACACTCTCTGTCTCTCTCTATCTCTCTCTCTCTGTCTCTCTCCTCCACACACACAAATCCTCTTTTTTGTACTGCCCATCCACACGTTTCTATCTCCGCTGGAAACCCAAAATTTCAAGTACACTAGCCTTACTATTTACAGTAGAGGTTAACGTGGGCGTTATGACCGCGGACTGGAAACAGAAGAAAGGTCTTTGCCCGAGGTAAGAGAAAAGTTTAAAAAGAAAAAAAATATATAAAGTTGGGACTAAGTACACACGTAGCCTATATAACTATGAGCATAAATTTTTCGAATACCATTATCAGTCAACGCTTTCGTTTTTTTTTATGTTTATGTTAGTAATTTTTGTTGGGGTTTGTTGGTTGTTTTTTTTTGTTGTGTGTGTGCTTATTATTATGAAAAATAAAAAACATGGCGTTGTGGTTACTTTGTTTAGATGTTTCCTTAGAGGAAAGAAAAGTTAGAAACCCCAATTCTACCTATCCTAGTAGTAGCAGTAGTAAAGAATTATACTTACAGTATAGCCGTTACTGTGCTGACGTGCCAATAAATACCAGAATTTGTGTACAATATAGCGCTTTTATCGTTTTAACATGTGTTAAATATTATTTTTCTCATTTTTTTAGTATATCATATACATATACTATATGTGTGTATGTGTATTTAATTTTCCTTAACCTCCAAGGTATTGTATAACGCAGAATAGCAATGCAAGAGCTACACAGGCTTAGTATGTTTAGAAACATTAAGCGCACCTAGGAACTGTAATGCACTTAATTTCATATACTGTACATACATAAGAAGTGCCGGGCGCATACGATGAGTTACAATCTTGAAATATTGAATGCCAAATGCCCGACACGCTTAGCCTACTATTTGCCCGATAAGAAGACATGAGGGCATATGTAAATAATATTAAAAGAAAAAAAAGGTTATGGGCAGGTGTTCATAATCAAGGAGTGGCTCAAGGTGCTCGTGGCCTCTTTCTTGAATAGAACAGAAGAGAGAGAGAAAGAGAGAGAGAGAGAGAGAGAGAGAGAGAGAGAGAGAGAGAGAGAGAGAGAGAGACAGACAGACAGACAGACAGACAGAGAGAGATAGACAGACAGACAGACAGAGATAGAGACAGACAGAGGGGTACATGTTGAAAGAGACTGAAGAACATGGGTTGGGGGACATTATCATACATGTATAAAGCATATTGTTAACATACAATACACATCGTATTTATAAAACTTCCGTCACGCTTGAGTTGATTCCAGTTAAATTTAGAGTCCTTCCTGTTCAACTTTCACTCTCAATTTCAGAAGCTGGGAATAAACTATTTTATTATAAAAACTAGGTACACGTAGTTCAACAACACTCTTGTCCATTCGCAACAACCGCCCTGCCCGTTCCCTCTCCTTCGTCTTAATAAAACAATGCACCTCTAATTATGTATGTGCGTGGCAAGCTTCTTTAGCCTGTTAATATAAAATCTTCATCTCTGATCAATACTGACAGGGTCGATGTCTATAATCATTGAAATTACCGGGCGAGATAAGAGTCATGGTATACTATACCCACCCTTGTGGCAGAACGCACCGTTTTCAGAAGTTAGTCTCGGGATCTTTTATTTACTTTTCGTCCCTAAGTTGCCAAAAAACATGTAAGGAACCGGGGGCATGGGTTCAGATTCGAACCGTGGATCTCCTGCTCCTTCTCTTGAATCCCGAGCACTAACGTATAACCGAGTCCGATTCGGCAACGATTGTCGCTCCAAGCGATGAAATTCTATGGAAACCCGCTACGTAGTGTTGAGCATAGGCCGGTCTTTCTTAAGCTAAAAGTGGGATGGGACATACGGAATAATGATGTGTATCCGAACTTTCGTATTCTAAACCTGACGGAAATTCCTCGTCTCCGGGAAATCTTTTTTGAAATGTGTACATTGTAAATAATAAAAAAAAAAACTTTAAAAAAAAAAAAAAAGAGAGAGAGAGAGAGAGAGAGAGAGAGAGAGAGAGAGAGAGAGAGAGCGTGAAAAAGAAAGGTGGGGGGAGGGGCGAGAGAGAAATTGTGGTTACTTACATTATTTTAAAAAAAAATAACAAGCGAGAGAAAAAGTGACATTCTCTTTAAATCTTAAAAAAGGTGTACAGAAATGGAACACACGCACAGGGCAACCTCTACTTTTAAGGAACTGAAAAAAGAACGAAACTTTTCTAATGGGTTGGTTAAAAGAAAGATGATACTTTAAATAAAAACAAATAACAAACGATTATTGCTTATGAATGACAAAAGTGTATGATGGGTTGTTATTATTTTTTTTAACCCAGTTAAAGTGGATAAGCGCGGTTTAACACCACTTTTGAGAGAGAGGAAAAGAGATAGAGAGAGAGAAAAAGAACGAGAGTGAGAGAGAGAGAGAGAGAGAGAGAGAGAGAGAGAGAGAGAGAGAGAGAGAGAGAGAGACAACCATAAAGGAATCATTCTGCCCTCCTTATTTTTCGGACAATCTGAAAAGGCAGGTTGTCCATTCATGACTGACCCGGCCGGGGACTCTGATGCCAAGCGTTTGGCATTGAAGATGACAATTGGGGGGACAATAATCACGGGACGAGGAGGGGGTGGCGGTGAGATAAAGAGAGTTGAGCCAGAGAGACAGAGACAGAGATACAGACAAAGACAGGCGGACATGAAGAAAGAAAGAGAGAGAGAGAGAGAGAGAGAGAGAGAGAGAGAGAGAGAGAGAGAGATAGAGAGACAGAAAGACAGCCCTTCCCCAATAATTTGACCTCGTCCCTTTCATCAACATTAAGAGACGACCAGTCACATTGGACTCTTTTAGATTGTGTGCCCACCAAACTATAGTCAACATGGACAGAACATAATAAAGTATATATAATTTTTATATATATATTTGGTCGACGACTTTTACACCCACAGCTACCAAGGAAGAGGAACCAGGAGGAGGAGCAGTAAAAGGAGAATGGTTCGTTTGTTGGTTTCTAAACATTCGTCGGCAGAAACTAGGATAAATGCGGTTGGGAGAAGAAGGAGGAGAAGAAGAAGAAGAAGAAGAAGAAGAAGAAGAAGAAGAAAAAGAAGAAGAAGAAGAAGAAGAAAAAGAAGAAGAAAAGGAAGAAGAAATTGAATAGGAACTTGTTTTTTGTTTGACTTTTGACATATTTGGCATGTTTTTGTGAAGATTAATTGAAAGCATTTTTTCACTCCAATTGTTATAAACGTCGGAGAGCAAGGGTAACAAAGCTAAAAGACAGAAGGGTATGTATTTAAATCTATCACTGAATGAGCAGGCGACAAAAAGAATGCTATCAAATTTATTATTAAAATACAAAACATACTTCTAAGCATTTTTCTTTATCCAATTTTTCCTTTTTCATCATGGAATGATACCGTTTCAAATTTTAAGAAAGAGACTTATTTTGCTGTCTCTAGAACTAGCATCAATAGGACTGAAAGATAATTGCGATTCAAAGATAAAATTTATAACAAATATAAGTTTCTTAGGCTTTGAGGCTCTACAAAGGGAACGAGTTGTACTAACTGCCAAGACTTAGTAGTCTCATCTTTCTAGTCTCCCCTTGGCACATACATTGTACCTTAAGATGCTGTACTCTCTCTCTCTCTCTGTGCTGTCTCTATATGTGTCTCTCTATCCGCATCTTTGTACGCGTCTCTCTCTTCATGTCTGTCAGTCTCAGTCTCTATCTCTCTCTCTCTCACTCTCTCTCTTTCCCCCTCCCTCTTACTCTCTTTCTCTGTATATAATATAAACAAATGGGAGAAAAGAATCACTCACCACTTGTAAGCGTTGAAATGAAAGTAGACCATCCCTAGCCCATAGAGAAAAGCTGAATTCTGCAACAACAAAAAAAAACAAAAAAGTCAAATGATATTGAAGAGAGAGAAACTAGTCAGTTAAAAATGAACCGATCACTTCTCTTCTAGATCACAATCAAGACAATTTTATGTCCAACAGAGAAAGAGGATTTGCTTTTTCCAGTTTATTTGTACATGTAAATCAACAACACCTTTGTTTTTTCCTGTACGTGTTTTTTTAACCATTAGAGTATGGCACGCTAAATATATAATTTGTGGTGAGCATAGACAATGTTAAAACACCTTTTTATTAATGTAAATAATGAAATGTGTGGGTTTTTTTAAATAAGGATTATAAAGCTTATTGCTAACAAATGAATTGAGAAAGGTATAATTTTTTAACCCTGGAGAAGTTGTCTTTGGTAGTCAGAAGAGGCACTTCTTTTTGCGAATGGGTTTTCCCGTGTAAGGAACAGATGGCACAAAGTGGCGCAGTAGTGTTGGTTACGCAGTGTGACATGATACTGCTGCCCGGCCCCTACTACCGACTTAGGAGATACCGTAATAAGAGTGGAGCATACACTGCAATCTTTATCTACAAGAAGTAATCATTACAATAAAACAAAACAACAAAAAAACAAGGTCCAAAATGGTTAAGTTGTGTTCTTTTAATAACTCAAGAAATGCGTGTGTGGTCAGCCGAATGCGGGCCTGGCTACTATGGTTGAGTGTGAATGTTGAAGTCTGCAGTGCCTTGTGGGGTGTTCAAGTGAAGGTGTGAAATAATACCGTACGATCAGTTTATTCAATCTGATATATAAAGAATGAAAACCCCATATTTTCTAAAAATCGTAAAAGCTTCTAAACAATTAGCTGAATATTTATAATAATAGCAGCAGTTGTATATCACTTGAAATGGCAGGTCTGTACTGAAAACAATTGGCCTTTCTTAACGGAAAACAATACTTTCAACCTATTGGTCCCAAGTCTTTATGAATATCACTTACAAACTTTGGGTCCCACAAGCGGAAAATGACAGAGCTATTTAAACTTACAGAGAATTTCCATCCCTGTACACCTAAGTAACTATAAAATTTGGGACACGCAGTAAGAAAAATACATAGTGTTTGTCTAGAGCAGAGTGATATACTGTAATGATCCACATGATTTTTCAATATATTACCATCAACAGAATTTCCACACATTTTTATCTTGTTGCAACAACGGTAGAGTCATGCTTTAAATTTGAATCCATCCTGGTCCCGTGTAACACACACTGCACCAATATGTAAATATATAGACACCTTTAGCTGGTAAGCTTTGGAAGTGGCACTTATAAATCATAATATGTATATTTATTATTATTATGTATAAATTACGAAAATAATTACTAAAACTAAAAATTTTTTGACAACTACATGAATTTGCATTGTCTCTTCAATGAAGTCAAATCTAGAATATCAAACAGTTATGCATCCTCCAATCTCATACTTAACACAACATGCAACTTACCTTCCAATAGTCATTTTGTATGTTATGAAACTTCTGGTAGGCAGATAATGCTGAAAGAAGGGGAAAAATACATTTACAAGTTTCAGGTCTAAAAAAAAAGATATTATTCATTATTTTACCTTGGGCAAATCACTTTACGAATACATGAGATTAATTGTATTAAAGTTAACCAACATGTTTAACACATAACCTTTTTTTTTACTAGTCATGAGTCAAACCAATATGTTTTTACATTATACTCTTTCAAAATAAAATTTTATTTTTAAATGTTGATCATAAACACTAAAACAGCATCATTTCTCATAGATTTCGACAAAGGTATGTAGACAAAGCTTTGATTCAAAACAGAATATTAACATTTAGGAACATAAAAAAAAAAACATATTGACCTCGAAAATTTTGTGTTGCTAAATTTTATCTATTTTTGGCAATGCCACACACAAATTTATTGACACAACTGGATCAGTTGTATACTTTTCTCAAGCTTGGCCTCTGGGCTTTCTATTTTGAAAGTAACAAAAAAGTGTCTTTTGCTCCTGATAATTGCATTCTTATGCTGTTGGCTTCAGGTGCTAAAGAACAACTAGGATATTATGGCAACCAACATCTTTCCAAAATGAAAGGGACGATTGGCTAGGGTGAAGTCACACCATAAGAAAACTTAATGGTAGGATTTATTATGAGACTTATACTCTCTGCCATCATCATCAATCGAATAAAAAAAAAACCTAATCTTCCCCCAAATTAAGTATTAATAGATTTTTTCAAAGTCAACGTTTAAATTTAAGCCCAGCTATTGCACTTGCTTTAGCAATCACAGACAGCACATCTTTGGGCAAGCCATTTTACTTTTAAATCTTGTCATCTTTGCAACAAATATCACTGTAGTAAAGAAAGATATCTTAAACTAGTTTTACACTCCCTAAGTTACACCACTACATGCTGAACTGTCTGGCGCCTCATCTACACTATTACTATAATACACAAAGAGATGAGTAGCTTTCAATTTAGCGAAAGGTGTCTTTTAATTCTCCTTTTTTTTTTTATTAATCAAAGGGTCTAAACTAGTGCAGACGCTTTTGTTCACATATGATTTCAATAAAATTAAATTCAATTAGGTTAGTCAGGCACTTCAGGCAGTAATTTGATATATAACTTTTGGGCTGAGAGCTGCTCAAACCTTTTGAAAAGTCTTCTAGGAGAAGGTGCAGATGTCCAAGGTGGCAGTAGATGTTGGGATCAATGTTGAGCTTCTTCTGTACCTCAGTCCTCTTTGCAGGATCGATGCCCATACATGAGCTTGGGGCAACCCCTGCAGCCTTCATCTTGTCATTGATGACAGTGTCATAGTGGGTGATACCCTAGAAGGTTGAAGAAATATCAAAAGTCAAAATGTACAGTAGAATTGCAGCCAAGTGTCAATTCAAAAAAGTAAAAATCATAAGAAGATAAAAACCATTGTGTGGAGTGTTTTGTTTTAGTCTGGAATTCCTTTTAGTTCAGTTTAAAAATTAGAGAACCATGTCACCATACAGGGGCTACCAGGATTTTTATCTCAGCAAATCACATCATACTGACAACAACTAGATCAACATTCAGATTCAGTAGCCACCTGCTGATTTTGGAACAAATCATCAGATTATTAAGACCCATCATACACTAAATGACAATGTGATACATATGTGTTGAGCCTGCAACACCAAAGTTTATCATAACAGTCACACTAAACTTCAGACTCAACCATTATTTTAGTTCTTTTCTTTACACTAGTTTGTGAAATGCAAGGTGTGTCGAAGCCAATGGCAGCAACAAGGTGTCATTTACGTGCCTCTATCTACCTAAATGTTGCGGAAAAAATCAAAATTCTTCCCCATCTTTATCCCTATAACTTTTCTTAAAAAATGCTTTTAACAGATGGCGTCATATTGTGGACAGAGCATCAAGTGGGGCAGCAACCATCGTAACCAATGACGCTGACAGATGATGATGACCCCTCTTATGTACATGTACTCATCCATCCCACAAACGTACATGCATTACACACTTAAAATCCTTTAAAAAAGTGTTTAATTCTTAACACCTATTCAATTAATAATAATATCCAGGTTTGAAACCTTTGTCACTTTCATCTCCTTCGATGATAATTTCCAAAACACCATCCATTGCTCATCCTAATCTTCACTCTACTGACCATATTTCATACTGTCTTTGCTTGTTCTCTTTCATTATTGGTCATGACATGATATATGATAAAACTGCATGGGTTCTTTTGCCAACAGAGGATTGAATTTTAACTTTTTGAGCTTGCTGACACCTCTGGTTCATTGGATCTAGAGGAAAGTATGTAAGTATAGGATTAGAGTGCAAGGCTTTTTTTCTTTTTTTTTTTTAAGTTAAAAAGAAAAATAGAATAAAAATAGCTTTGAAACAATGCTTACCTTTTGTATAAGTATCTTTTTAGGACAGGTATCAGAATCTTCAAATTTCACATACCCATAAAGGCAACTGAAAAAAATATTAATGCATGATTTGAAACATTTTTTTTAATAATTACTTGTAATTGTTTTAAATTGAGTGACAGTCATGGGCAGTTTCATTACACCAGCATCTATTCTTGATAATTTCAAAACTGCATTAAAAGATTTGAGGACTCGGGGAGGAAGAAAACAATATTGCTCGGAAAATAAATCCTATTTACGAGAAGATTCTTCCCTTGTCACCAATCACTATTTACCATAGTTGCCAGTTGTGATGCAAGACAATATTCCAAATGCAATGTTGCACACTTTTCTATGGTCTAAAAAGGGGCTCTGCATTATGATTAAGGGATCAGTAGAATGTTTTTTTTATCAATACTGATCTGTATCACACTGATTTGATTTTCATTCCAATCCACATAATGAAAATCTACCACTTCTAAATTATAATCTATGTTGTTGCTAATAACAACTATATATGCCGCCAGCGTATTTATAGAGAAGGATACACAGACTCAGTGTTACATTTTGTATATGTTCCAGTCAACAGTCAGATGTATTGAAAACAAAAAATTGGAAACAAAGCAGTCCCTTGAACCCCTAGTTAAGGTAGTGATTATATCAGGAAAAATGTACAGGGATAGATAAACATGCTGTGGTAGTCCTGCCAGAGAGCTCAATGTAGAGAAAATGAGGGAAGGATTAAGATTCACTATAAAACTAATTTTCTCATTATAAGTGAGGTGCACAGTGTTTTCCCTTTTTCGTGATGTTATTGAGAATATATTTACAAGAGTTAATCTACTCTTCGGTTGCACCTGTAGACCTTTTGCAGAGGATCTAAATGAATTTAAAATCATAACTAATGGAGCATCTATAGTAGTACAGCGCGTAGATCCAAAGTGGCAAAGAGGTTGTAACTCCTCTCTAGAGCCCTAATCCCACAATGTCTGACTCAGTATGACAATTTAGATAAATATACAAAAGTATTACATACCTGTTAAATTCTGCAAGTTGCCTCCTTTCATCACTGGTTAATGCTTCGGTTAACTTTCCTGAGGCCATGATTTGGATGACCTTAGAATCTAGAAAAACTCTAGATTTCTAGATGTAGACCAATAGATCTAGTTTGTAAAATAAAATGTTTACCTAGATAGGTAGACCTTAGTTTTGACCTTCTATCTAATCTATGGGGTTGTCTTTTATGTAAATTCTAATTAGATTCCCCCTGTAGCTGTTTGATTATAGAACCTAGATCCAGATCCAATTATATTACAGATCTAGACTTAAAATCTGTATCTATATTGGCCTGAAACTAATCTAGATAGATCTCTATAGATCTAAATCTATATCTAGATTTGTTAGTTGGCATCTTACTAGAGAGTATATAGAATCTAGATTTAGGGTCTCGAGTCTACTAAAACCACAAAAGGTTATTTATCTCGATTCTAAATCTAGATCTAAATCTAGATTAGATCTAGATTCTAGTCTTGATCTAAAAATCTTAGCTATCTAGAGTCTACTAATTTTAGTATTCATCTATAAAAGGTAGGAATCTAGATATAAAAAGCGATGGGTCACTTCTCTTTAAATTTTTGTCATTTAGAGTGATAAACTGGCCCCGAGATAGACCTCATAGAGACCTTACATTCTGATCCAGAATCAGAATAGCCTAGCGGTTCCCTTTAGGCAGTAGCCAGTAAGCTTAGCCACTTTTGCTTTGCAAAGCTGTAAGCATAAACGGACCGGTAGGCTATGCCAGACAGTCTTAGTGGAAAAAGAATAGATTTAGATCTAGTTATTTAATTTATCACAAATATCTTTAGGACTATGTCACAAGCTTTATAGTAATATGGTTTATTGAAAATATAACGGAAACACATTTTGATCCTCTTTAATGTTTTTTTAATAATACAGCGGCATTTTCATTTCTACAAAATGATGCTATTTACAACCTGTCTTTAGCTTTTTTTGAATCAAAATGGTCTTTCTGCAAAGGAACTTTAGAAAACTCCTAAAAGAAGAGATTTTTTTTCGATCATCATATTAAGTTGACAGAGTACCCTAAAGTACGACAGATATGTGTCATGTATCTCGATATTTTAGTTCATATCTAGATTTATGAAGAAACAATATCCAATTGTAAAAAAAAAAAGGGGAAAGGAAAAAAACATAGCATACGAATGTCAATAAAACAGTCCCATACTATCAACCGGACAAAAAGAAAAAAAATCGTGTCCTCATCCTCAGCCATAGATTAATACTGGACATACCAGTAGCCTACAATATCAATTGGAACATTTGACCACTGCTTTCGTCAAACAGAAGTGTTCACTAATCGGAATGTATTGCTAGAGGTACATCCTATTCACGCCACATGTGAGAAACAGTCTCTGGAGCCGTGACATATGCTCCACGGCAGCATGGGACCTACGAAGAGTTGAGTTGGTTTAACGTCCAACATCAGCACTAGGCCTACATAGGCTATATCGTGAATGGGACATAAGACTAACGTCTGACAATTGCATGTGCTGCCACATACGAGACATGGCGGGGATGCCATGGCTCCAGTCTCAGCCGCTCACATTAAACTGACACCGACCCAACCAGTAGGCAGCGAAATCGCCAGACCTTCTGCCTCGGAAGCCGATGTTCTACCCCAGGGCCACCGCGCCTCCTGGCCTACCAAGAGCAAGAGTGACAAAGGTCAGCATCTAAGTGAACGACAAGAACTTCTCAGAAAAAGAAAACGTCGACATTGTCTCTATTTCATGTAATCTGCCATGCGTAGCAAAGAACTTAATTATTATGATAAAATAGAAAAGTCAATGTGTTTTGTTTTGTTGTTTGTTTGTTTTTGTTTTTTTGGGCGGAAAAAGCGAATGCCATTCTCCTTGCTTAGCGTCTCGTGGTTTCCCATGTTCTATACCCTATACATGCATCATAATTATACACCAATAAGGCGATACATCCTGGACTTCGTTGGTCACAATGTATCAGTATTGACACTGCAACCAGTAGCGAAAAATCAAAGCAGCCAAAGTACAAGCCGCATGCTCTACACTTGTACCACATTGCCCTCAATCACTAATTAAAAAAAAATAACTCATATGTAATAAACAGGCTTACCAGCTGCTCCCCGCTACCTTGGGTACAAAATAATTACAAGATTGCCGATGATATAATAAGGGGATTTTTTAAAATTGTTTTGCGATAATCTTGTTAGCGTGCAGACCACGCACACAAGCGCATAAGAAGTTACGTATTTGAGACTCCGAGAACCAAGTTTGGTGTAGGCCCAGCAGAGTACGACCTCAATTGGGGTATGGTAACCGCAAGACTTAGTGGAAGTGCCTTTCCATAGCCGTCTAGAACAAATAAAGGATATCGCCTTCCCCAGATGCACACCTGTCTCCTAGTTTGGCTTCTCCAACTATACCCCAAGAGCCATCCTCCGGTGCATGCCTCTACTTATTTTGCAAGGCTTGAAGTTCGAACCCAAAGTAAGCCTACGTGTTTTGGGTTTTTGTGCTTAAGCTACTTCTCCCATCAAGCTGTTGAAGATTAGAGCGCCATTTAATTCGTTTATGTGACGGCTGACTCCTTGTTTCTGATGAAGTGGGTTGAGTTGGTTGCCAAACTGACTAGAGCATCGGTCTGGAGATCGGGAGGCGCGTTGTTCGAATCCCACGATCAGTCAATATTTTTTGTCCGATTTTGTCCCTTACTGGTTGTGTCAGTGGCAGTATAATGTGACCGGCTGAAATAGGAGTTCAGGTCTCCCCGCCCTATCTCGATCTCGTGTGTGGCAGCACATAAAATTGTCAGATGCCAGTCTTGATGCCCGTCCACAATATAGCCTCTCCAGTGCTGACGTTGGGGGGAGTTGAGTTGAGTTGATTTAACGTCCATCATCAGCACCTTATAGGCTATATTGTGGACAGGCCCAAAGACTGACAATTGTATGTACTGCTACACGCGAAACAGGGCGGGGATACCATGACTCCTGTCTCAGCCGGTCACATTAAACTGACACCGACCCTACGAGTGGGGAGTAAAATCGCCAGGGCTCGAACCACGACTCTTTTGCCTCGGAAGCCGATATTCTACCCCGGGGCCACCACGCCCCCTTCATGCTTTATTGCACTGTGTCTCCTATACTCCCATGTCCACTGCGCTCTAAAGAACTAGCAATGCCAATCTACGCCAAAGGTTGTGGTTCGATTCCGACTCTGGCTGCCGTGTTCTGCCCTACCCAGGATAGACTATGTAAACTAGGAAAAAGCCTCGCTTTCCCCAACCAAATATCGCTGCCCTGCCACCTTGGTCGTAGCCTGGTAAACCCGAGGACGCGATAGCCCTGGACCAGTTATGTACATCGTCTTCCGACGCATGAGGTCCGTGGTTCGAATCCCTCTCTTACGACTTTGTCCCCTAATGACTGGGTCAGAGTCGGTTTAATGTGATAGGCATAGGCGTCATCATATCCTCGCGCGGTTCACGATGGCAGCTTTTAATAATGCCAGACGTTAGTCGTGGGGTCCGTCCATAATATAGCTGAAGTTTGATGCTCAGCCAAATAAAAAAAAAATCCGAGGCTTTCCAAGACTCCGAGATACCAGCATAGAATTACTTGAAATACACATATCGTTTCATTACATATAAGCCTGGGCTACATCGTTCATCTACTTCACAATTTTGACAATTTTACAGTGCTTTCCGGGACACTAGAATAAAATTAGTTCAAATAATTTAATAAATAAAGCTTTGTATTATGTATAAACCCGGGATATGTCATTGAACTGCTTCGCGGTTATAACAGTTTTATATCGCAGATCAAAGTAATGACCGACTTCGTACTCAGTCTATAGCGACACTATGAAGTCTGTCATCCACCTACATAATTAAGACACGCCGCATGCTCTACACTTGTACCAACCACTAATAAAATAACTCACATGTACTAAACAGGCTTACCAGCTGCTCCCCGTTACCTTGGGTACAAAATAATTACAAGGTTGCCAATGATATAACGGGATTTTTTAAAATTGTTTTTAGAATCTCGTCCGCGTGCAGACCACGCACACAAGTGCAAAAGAAGTTACGTATTTTGAGACTCCAAGATCCAAGTTTGATGTAGGCCCAGCAGAGTGCGCCCTCCTTTGGAGGTATGGCAACCGCAAGACTTAAGGAAGACCCTTTCCATAGCCGTCTAGAACAAATAAAGGATATCGCCTTCCCCAGATACACACCTGTCTCCTAGTTTGGCTTCTCCAACTATACTCTAAGAGCCATACTCCAGCGCATGCCTGCAACTCATTTTGCAAGGCTTGAGGTTCGAACCCAAAAGTCCAGCGTGTTTTTGGGTTTTTGTGCTTAAGCTACTTCTCCAATCAAGCTGTTGAAGATTAAAGCGCCATTTAATTCAATTATGTGAGGCTGACTCCTCGTTTCTGACGAAGTGGGTTGAGTTGGTTGCCTAACGTCCAACGTCAGCATTAGAGAGGCTATATATTGGACGGATTTCAAGACTGGCATCTGGCAATTTTATGTGCTTCCATACACGAAATCGAGACAGGACTGGGACACCTGAAAACCTAGTCACCCGGTCGCATTATAGGCCTACTGGCACCGACACAACCATGAGGGAGGAAATCGGACAAAAAAATATTGACCGATCGAGGGATTCGAACGACGGGCCTCTCGATCTCGAGACCGACGCTCTAGTCGGTTCGCCTCAGTTCTTTTCTGGTGAAGTGGTCTTTGTTATTGAAGTGGTTTTATATTACAGTTTTAAAAAATTTGTGTTTGTTTGTTGCGACTTTAGACTCTGCCTTTGACCACTTTTATGTTGTGTGTGCTACCTCCAATGTAATTCAGTTTTATGCGTCCTTCGACAACACCATCTACTAAACTGTTTCTGTGTGTGAGAAAGTCATTTACGTGTGCGTGCGCGTTTGACGTTCGCAATGAAATAATCGTTAACGCTTAGTTACTATTGATGATCTTGCATCTTTAGAGCTAATACAACACTGGGCTAGTTCTCAGTTGTGAGTAAACGCTGCTTTACGACTGGAATATAATAATTATTAGAGAAAACGGTAGCCTTCATTGCCCAGGCTGGGATCAGAATTTGAAGAGAGTGTTGGAGAGCGAGAAGAAGATAAGAGGCCAAAATTGTTATAAAGCTTTTGATTCAGCGCGCAAACTGTCACTTTTGAAACATTCTAACAATATCTACGGTATTCATAAATTAGTGGTCTCAGCATGCCATAATTGTTTACCATAACGCTTTTTCCCCTTTGTGGATTGTCATTGGAGACGCATTTTAAATAAATTTTCAGATCATTTAACTATTTATTGGAACAGATAGATTATTGTTTTGATTTCAATTCCACCATGTTCCTGTTAACTTAATGTTGACAAAGTCTCATCCTACAGAAAATAATTTTTTAAGTTGAATTTTGCAAGAAGGCTACGTGTGTTTTGTGTTGGTATTGGTTTTGTAAAGAAATTAATACTGTGGTCAGGCCCAAAGACTTGCGTCTGACAATTCTATGTGCTGCTACACACGAAACAGGACGGGGATACCATGACTCCTGTCTCAGCCGGACACATTAAACTGACACCGACTCAACCAGTAGGGAGTAAAGTCGCCAGGGCTCGAACCACGACCCTTTTGCCTCGGAAGCCGATGTTCTACCCCAGGGCCACCACGCCCCATTCATGCTTTATTGCACTGTGTCTCTTATATTCCCATGTCCACTACGCTCTAAAGAACTAGCAATGCCAATCTCATTCTACGCCAAAAGTTGTGATTCGATCCCGACTCTGGCTACCGTGTTCTGCCCTACCCAGTATAGACTATTTAAACTAGGAGAGAGCCTGGCTTTCTCTAACCAAATATCGCTGCCCTACCAGCTTGGTCGTAGCCTGGCCTGGTAAACCCGAGAGGGGTTCAATAGCCCTGGACCAATACATCGGCTTCCAACGCAGGAGGTCCGTGATTCGAATCCCTCTCTTGCGACTTCGTCCTCTACTGAGTGGGTTGGTGTCGGTTTTAAAAGTGTGTCGACGTCATCATATCCTCGCGCGGTTCACGATGGCAGCTTTTAAAATTGCCAGACGTTAGTCGTGGGGTCCGTCCATAATATAGCTGAAGTTGGATGCTAAGCCAAAAAAAAAAAATTATCCGAGGCTTTCCAAGATACCAGTATTGAATTACTTGAAATATGCCCATCGTTTCATTACATATAAGCCTGGGCTACATTGTACGTCATTCATCTACTTCACTATTTTGACAATTTTACAGTGCTTTCCGAGACACTAGAATAAAATTACTCGAAATAAATAAAGCTGTGTATTATTAACCCGGGCTATGTCACTCAATTGCTTAGCGGTTTTAAAAGTTGTATATCGCAGCTCATAGTAATGATCATTCTTCAGCGACACTCTATGAAGTCTGTCAACAATTACGCGATGAGTCTCTTTAATAAAATGCAGGTTTTATAGAATTAGAAGAAATAATTTTGTTTAATTTTGTGTGTGTGCCATCAAATTTTTTACGCTCGACCAAAACCAATGCAATGTACTAACTAAATTAGATAATTTTTTTTCTTCTTTCTATTATAACAGAGAAACACATGTACACAACAGGTCTGTTTAAATTTAAACTTGAACGATGTAAACAAACATGTTTTTGACTCTGTCGTTCAAATTCTAATTTTTGTCAAATAAAAAAAAACCCATAAAAACATAGGCCTATCCTCATGATAAAATACATGAAAGCCTTTACAATTACATGTATCTTTTTCACTTCATGATCATTTTGTCACATATAAAAATAACCCACCTATTATAACTATCCATTCATGTTTTTTTATCGCTTTTGAATTCTTAAAAAGAATAAAATGTTTACGTCATTTAAGTTTGAGTTTAGGGATGCATTGAATTTTTCCATTTCTGCCACTCTAAAATTGTCATTTTATGATTTATCTCTTTTCTGTGTAGGGCAAAAAATCGATCTCGTCCCTTGTTTCAGTTCACCTAAAGAAAATACATTAAGTTACAGGACCAACATGACCATGTACTACAACGTGACCACTAAAAGCCCCTAGAATATTAAATACAATAATGTTATATACCTAGACATACCCCTGCCCCGCCGAGAAAAACGAATAATTTTTGATAGCCCAAAAAACATAGCATTGGTTCAGTAAGTTTATTATATTACCATTTTACCTAATCTCTCTTCAAGCGGCTAGTCTTTGATAAACCCAAAAATTAATATGTAAGTAAATGCTGCATTTGATTTAGATTTGTTAAGAAAGCAGCAGACAATAATTATTGATTCAAACACTTTTGCACTTTTTTGTGAATTTTATTTTAAAATTGCACATATTATATGCACACATGATCAAAGCTTCAAGGTTGAATTACATCAGATAGAAATGTTTTACAGTTTAAAGAACACACACACTAAAAGAAGACAAAAATCAACAAAATGGGGTACATGTCACACATGCTTAAAAAAAAATTTTTTTAAACACATCTTTCCCCACAAACTCTCATTGCTTTACATATATTTCTTGTTTCACTCAAATTCAGTTTAGAATGGTTATTTGTGCCGACTTTGTCATGATACAACAAACAAAATAAAACTAAAAATTGCACAAAACAAGCCACTATGAAGTGAGCCTTGAGTGTCTCCATTCACCACACGATACATCATCATTCACATTCTCTCCGCAACACTCCTCACAAACATGAAAAAAACAACAACAATCGAACCAGTAGAACAAAATTCAAAATGCTCACAACACTAAAAAAAACCTCTGAATAATTTCAAAGCAGGGGCACTGGCTGGAGATCAAACCTGAGACACTCAGCTTGTCCATTCAGCGCTCTACAGACTGATTAGCCTCATTGCTACAAGAGGTATATATAAATGTACAATTGACAAATATTCTTATGAAGAGCTCATACTAAGTCATAGCGTTTATAGATTGTTTTTCTCTTCTGAGATATTGGGGATCAATCGGCTCTACCTCACACAGAAACCTCAGGATAGTAGAACAAAAGATTTTTTAATTTGCTAGCACCACAAAACTCACCGGGAACTAGTTTGTGGCATAGACTGCAAATCATATTATACATTATACAGTACCAGAAAGAGATGTAGGAGTATGGCTCACTAAGAAATATATTTATTCTATGATAATTTGATACACAGTTCAATATGTTTGAGGTCTGAGTTTTTTTGAAGCGCAATCAACAATCAATTATATCCAGTATGCAGCCCTAATATTTACATTTGCAAAAATTGTTGCAGAATGAGGCAAAACCCAGAGAATAAAACATGGATTAAAGTATAAATTAAAAAAAACAACAACATATAAATGTCTCTTTCTTTAAAAAAAAAACAAAACAAAAACTAATATCTAGATCGTCCACACAGTAACTTCAAGTAAATTTGCGATACAAACTGGATTTAATGATTTAATAGTTTAAATCACACCGAAAGGTAATAGAAACAAAATAAAACAACATACAAAATAGTTATTAAATTAAATAGTTGTCATCGACATCATCATTTGACATTGTAGACTTCACACTGCAATGCAGCTGAGCTCCAGACTAGGAATATGATATGTGTCTAACCACAAACAGCAGAACAAGCTCTCTGCTACTTGCAAGTCATCAGTCTGTCTGTATATCTGTCTCTCTCTCTCTCTCTTTCTCCTGCGTCACTCTGTATATTTCATCACCACTTACGGACTAGTAAGGTTAGAACATAAATAATTTGCACCTGAATATTACTGAGAAGTTAGCACAGGCATTCACTAGAATTTCAATCTAGCTCAGCAAGATATATGCACTGCAGACTTCTAAATACAACCCCCTGGAAATTGCAATCCATCGTCATTTTTCGACGTAATATTTAAGTATGATGAGTTAATTCACTTTTCATTTATTTATTTTTAGAAATCCTTTTGAAACAATTCAAATGTGATGCAGTCAAAGATGTACATAGTAAATCCATGACAAATATTGCAAATCTTTCTAAGAATTTGATTGTCTCAAAGTACAAAAGAAAAGTTATGTTATCCACAGGAGTGCTAATGGCATTGGCTGACTTGGTGTTTAGTGCCACTGATACTAATCAGTTCAACATCGTCAATTTCCAAATACTCTACAGCTGACATTATAGATGTGAGCGTGGAAGCCACATAGGGTCAGACTATTAACCAGAGGGTTTTTTTTGGTTACACAAGGAGAAACTTATTGAAAAGAAATTGCTGGGTCATGGAAAGCACACCTTTTTTGCTTCAGCTCTGAGAACCGGTCAGAACGTTCATGATTTCAGCCCATGCAAATCTGAATGCTGCTTTTCTCTTAAGCTTTTGTCCATGTTTATCTCACAGTTGCTGAAACATGTACTATTACAAACTAGCAAAAAGGCAGAAAGACAAGCTAAAATCCTTAAAGAGGTAGGACAAGGAGCAATATTTTCAAGTGACTCCTCAGCAAATGAATAAGCTTAATATGAGTCTTGCACAAAATGCATTCTGCAAAACCATGAAAACGTTATGTTACACCTTGGTCAAAATCAAGCATTGTCGTAGGACTGAAACGCATATTACAGTTGAGCACGGACATTTCTACTGGTACTTCTTCTGTTGCAACTAGAGCTATATGCACTGAAATCCTAGAACTTTAGCACAAAGAGAAAAAAAACTTGTGATAGGCCTATAATGACTTCTGCATCCATTACGTTCATCTCTAGGGTCCATCCATAGGGAATACTCCAGGATAAGAGCATTTTGGGTGACCAAAAATGAGTCGAGTTCTAACCAATAATTATCTTTACTTTAGTTGTTTCAAGCTGTTATGCAGCATATATAATTATTAACTCTGGTCGTGTTTCGAATTTTAGCCAATATCTCCACAATGCCTTCTAGTTTTGCTTCAAGTTTCAGCCAATATCTTTAGAATGCTCTCTCCCCAGTACATCAGATTCACAGTATGGACTTGTTTGAAGGTCTGCCCTCTGAGAAGGAGAGGTATGGAGAGGGCTTACCCAACACCTCCCTGAACTCTGGCACCATCGGACAATGTAAAACCTGAGCTTGTTGCTCTCTCCCTAAATAACACACCATCCTGTGTCACCAAGATGCATCATTATGAGCTGGTTTCTCTCTCCCCAAACCACACGGGTTGTCATCACAAAGATGCATCATCATGAGCTCGTAACTCTGTCCCAAAACCACACGAGTTGTCATCACCAAGATGCATCATTATGAGCTCGTTACTCTGTCCCAAACCACACGGGTTGTCATCACCAAGATGCATCATTATGAGCTGGTTACTCTGTCCCAAACAACATGGTCCTGTGTCACCAAGATGCATCATTATGAGCTTGTTACTCTGTCCCAAACCACACGGGTCATCATCACAAAGATGCAGTGAGATAACGCTGTTCCTGTCCCAAACCACACGGGTCATCATCACAAAGATGCAGTGAGATAACGCTGTCCTTCAACCACACAGACTGGCCTGTGTCACCAATATGCATCATTATGAGCTTGTTACTCTGTCCCAAACCACACGGGTTGTCAGTTGTCACAAAGATGCATTGAGATAACTCTGCCCTTCAAGCACACAGACTGGCCTGTGTCACCAAGAGAGATACACTATGAGCCGCCATCTTGAGAGGGTATTCCATCCTGGGAGGACGGCATCCCTGAGCCGTCTGTCAGAGTCCCGGCCACCCCATCAGCCTCGGCGCCGCAGGAGACAAACTTGCTGAACTGCTGCTTGACGAGGGCCTCCAGCTTGCGGCGACAGCGACGCTCGTCCTCCAGGTCTCCCCGCAGCCTGCGCTGCTCCTGGAACAGGACAAAAAAAAAAAAAAAGAAAAAGAAAAAATGATGGTAGAAATGATCACTTGAAAAAAAAAAGAAAAAAAGAAAAAATGATGGTAGAAATGATCACTTTAAAAAAAAAAAAAAAAAAAAAAAAAAAAGAAAAAATGATGGTAGAAATGATCACTTGAAAAAAAAAAAAGAAAAACATAAAACATGATGGTAGAAATGATCACTTAAAAAAAAAAAAAATGAAGACACTGAAAACAATTAGTCAATACCTTCAAATTCAATACTCACAAGTTGTTCAACACTAACGGTTTAATGTAAGCATCTGGATTGCAACTTATTCCTATTTCTTTCCTGCTTAATATTTATTTCCCTTCGCAAGAGTATCTGGTTTCTTATACACATACTTTTCTATCAAATTAATATGCAAACTTTGTTTCTGACCAATTGAAGTACCATGGTGAAAAACAAAAATTTAATGCAGGAATATTAAATGCAATAAAAAATAGGAAATGATGAGCCAAAATTAGGAACACTTAACAGCATGAGTTAATCTGTTTTTTGTTGTTTTGGTTTTTCTTTTTTTATTGCATTTAAGTGAACTTGTTGTTATAATGTCTATAAGCAAACATTCCACAAACCTCACAGACCTAATGTAGTTACAAATGATTACAGTCCTCTTTATTTGAATAAGGGAATTGACCATCATGTTGCTATTGATGGATGGTTTTACATTGGGATAAGTAATAAACTGTGTTGAGTTTATTTGTTTCCAAAACCTCCAATGTCAACACTATATGTATTGTGGAAGGGTGCCAATACTTGAAATCTGAAAATTTCACAAGCTGGTGTAAACGAGGCGAGGGAGGGACGGATGGGTTCCTTTCTCAGACGATCACATTATACTAACTATGACCCAACCAGTAGGGTACAAAATCACGCAAATAAATTTATGACCATTGTGGTATTCCAACCGCTGACTACTAGATCTGGAGACAACCGCTCTCTAGCCTCTACCATCTGAGCCAGTTCACCCTCATAACTAATAATAAATCACCACCTCTTCTTCTCTCGGCTCTTGAGTGTAAAAAATAGCTGTGGTACCTGTTCAAGCTCCTTGACCCGGTCTTGAAGTGCATACACTGTGTCCACAACTGTCCTGCACACACAAACACAGACACAAAGAGATTCAGTAATAAATAAGAGTTTAAGAATTCATAACAAGGTTGATTTTGACACTTTCACAATGTGTTGAGTAACGGCATCAGCAGAGAGAGAGAGAGAGAGAGAGAAAGAGGAGGAGAGAGAGAGAGAGAGAGAGAGGGGGAGAGAGAGAGGGGGAGAGAGAGGGGGGCCCCGGTCTTGAAGGGCATACACTGTGTCCACAACTGTCCTGCACACACAAACACAGACACAAAGAGATTCATTAATAAATAACAGTTTAAGAACGTTACAAATCAAGACAGCAGACACTTTCACAATGTGTTGAGTAACGGCACCAGCTACTTGAAAAAAACAACAACAAAAAAAGAGAGAGAGAGAGACTAACTAAATGATTTTTAAATTATGATGCCATACCTTTCCTGTTGCTCTGTCTCATCAAATATTTTTTCTTCTTCAGCCAAAAGAATTTGAGGACTATTTAAAACAGCTGGAAAAATATAAAAAAGGAAGAATTTGTCAAACAGTAAGTCTTAAGAAATGCTAAAAAAAAAAGTAAAACTGACCATATAATCAGGTAGCATCTCAATAATTTACTAAATTATTGTAATGATTAGACCCTGGATAATAATAATTAAAAAAAAATAAACAAGGACACCATATTTTTAGTGTTGGCACAACTAACACACAACAATCTGTTTTTCCATACTTCATTTGAATATTTAACATGAAAATTACAAACTGATGAAATATCCAATGTTTTATTTTAGCACAAAGACATATAGATACATAAAAAGATATATATGAAAACTCCTGAGATATAGTCTTCACTTCATACGAAAGTCAATACAGATGTCTTCTTCCTTATAAAAATATCTATTGATAACAAAACTCATCAAATATTCATGTGTCATACATGTATAAAATTAAGTTATGCTCAGTTGTAAAAACAACAATGAACGAATTAAAAAAAAAGGTAAAACAAGATAAGGAACAACTAAAAACGAGCTGAAACTGAAAAGGAGAAAAAAAATCACAGGTCTCAACAATTAAAGCGTGCAACTGGAAGCAACATCAACAAAAAAGAATCAAGTCAAGAGACAAATAATGAACATAAAAGATGGTGCAAACCTGACAGGGGAGGAATGGGTATCGCAAAAGTCTAAATCTGTTTTATATTTAACGTCGATAAGACAGCAAAACAACACAGATTGAATTAAAGTGGACATTCAAATTACAAGCTTACAACAGCGAAGTAAATCAAACATTATCAAATGACAACAAAAAAAATTGAAAATAAAAATAATAAACAACACAATTAAAATGAAAAATGTAAATGCTCAGTAAAAAGCTTTGTGCATGAAAAAGTAATGTGTTTTTTCCCTCTCTCTTCTTATGGTTCTTTTTGAAAAGAATCATCACTAATCTGATCCATGCGAGGAAACACAATCTTGATTGGAATAACAATAAAATATTGTGTCTGGAGCATATTTACTGCAATGTTGCACAAATATAACTTTAAATGTGACACATCATTAAGGTTGGTTCTCTCTTAAGAAACATAATCTCAACTGCGACAACAGCCTACCCAACTATCACAGAAGGTGTCTAGCTCTAACGCATTAATTTGTATCAATAAAGGGGGACATAACAATGCATTTTGCTTGATCCATAATGATGAATGATGAGACAAACTATGAAGATTAGAGTGCTCAGATCAGAAGTAATGAACGCTACTCAGCACTTTATAAACTGTAGACTTTTTTTTAAATTATAGAAGGAAGAGAGAGATAGATAGGGAGAAAGAGGGGGAAGGAGGGGGCGAAATTGAGAGGAATGGAGAGAAATAGATGGATAAGGTGAGAAAGAAAGAGGGATGGGAGAGAGATAGAGAAAGAGATAGAAAGAGAGTCTTCATGAGTTAATGTCATTGCCAACAAAACAATATTTCTACTAACCAACCTTTCATTTCTTTCTTTTTTTTATTTCAAAATTTAAAACATTGCAATGTACATGTATTTAGAAACATTGCGATTGATTGGCGCTACTTGTACAAATTTGAACAATGTTTTAAAAATCAATTCCATCAGTCAGCAAGTGCAGCTATCAACTCTCTATCAATAACAAAGGCTGGTTGATTACAAAGCAGAAAAAGAACTATAGTTATAGTATAATGTAAAACCCTATTCACTCCATTAGAGCTCTAAGCGAAAGCGAAACGTTTCCATTCTGTAATCTATTGTCTAATTATTTTATTATATATAGATTATAACAAAGGATTCAGTTAAATAAGCGTTGTGTAAACAATAAACGTGTCATTACCTTAGAGTAAACGTTATAAAAACGAGATGAAATAAAGTGGGAAAAGCGGAAACGGTATTGGTAAGACTTCACATTGCGTTAAAAAAGGTAAACGCAGAGGTAGGCAGTGTGGGTCAAGGAGACATTAATAAAACAATATATACGAGATAAAACAAAGAACCAAATATAAAACGGCGGAACTTGACGGTGGAAATAGCGTTCACGGTAAAACTGAAGATAATTGAGAATATAAACAAAAAAAAATTAAAGGCTATTAAACGAGGGGGGGAGGGTGGCACCTATGAAGAATAAACAGAGATACAAAAAAGAAAAAAAATAGAAAGAAAAGAAACAAACTAAAAGTGAAATAAAGAACAGCAACAACAACAAAGTGGTGATTTTCCAACACAGCTGGCATTTAACAGTGGTCACAAGTATGTATGGAATTTTAAGAATACAGTCTATATATTTAATGTTGTAATTAGTACTAATAATTAATTTAATTGATAAATAATAAATTAACAATACATGTACTTGATATGACAAAAAAAAATGGGAAAAATAAGAAAAGAAAAAACGTGTTGGAATAAGAAACGCCCATAAAGTAATTTTTAAAAATATGCAACAAGAGAAACATTAACAAAAACACAGAATCAACAACAACGACGACAACAACAACAACAATAGTAATAATAATAATAATAATAATAATAATAAAATAATAATAATAATAATAATAATAGCAATAACAGTAATAATAAGGTAAAAACAACAACAACAACGCCAACAAACATGACTGTGTTCACAAAAATTAAAAACGAAGCGCTGAATGAAAGAAATATAGCAAGAACGGCAGAGTATAAACTCTTGAAAAGAGCCCACACAAAATAGGGAAAGGCAGTGACAAAGTGGAATAAAACAACAATATAAAACAAAGGGGTACACAGCAATAAGGGTGCATATAAATCTAAACGGATCAACATAAATAGACAAATTAACACGAATATTATAACAGTGAAAGCACAAGCTAAGTGCGTGGAATGTGTTACCTTCATAGAACATAACGTCCTCCAATAGCAATTAGGCTCAGACATAAAGATAAAAAAAAAAGAAGATACACCGAAAAAACAAAAGAATTTATAGGGGGGACGGTAAAAATAAAGTCCACAAATTCCAGGCATCGCATTTGTGCTTGAACATGGAGATTAAGGAGAGGGAAGGAACAGACCAAAGACAGCAGACAAATGATTAGGAAGGAAGCAGATATTGCTGTGTAATAAGGTAAGAAAAGTTAGGGTGATGCAAATAGTTGCTTAGGGTTCAAAGAGATAACAGGAGTGAGTTATAAGGAGAGATGGAGAGAGAGAGAGAGAGAGAGAGAGAGAGAGAGAGAGAGAGAGAGAGAGAGAGAGAGAGAGAGAGGCAGGGATGGAGGGAGGGAGGGATGAAATCCCTAAACGTAAATGTTAAGTTTTTTATACTAGCCTCATGTCACTTTTCTCACTTCTCACCAGACAATACCCAACAAAAGAAAATTCTAATGAACAAATTAAATTTTTTAAAAGAAAGAAATGACGATGGAAGAGAAACATTGTAATTGGTTTATTTATATTAATCTAAAATCTCACAATAAATAAATACTCCTTTCATTGTACACCTTCCGAAGTGTTTTCTTATTGTCTATGGTCATATATAATTGTAGATATTATATCTTCAAGCATATTCACAGCACATCTATTTCTTATGAGCGAACATGATTTATTGTTTGTAAATTAATTAAATATGTGACAAAAGTGTTTTAACAACAATTGAATTTGTGTCTACAAACAACGAAAGTCAAACAATTCTTTTTAAAGAACAAACAGAGCTCACAGAGCTCACACACCTCAGTCAGAAGTGCTCTTAATTGACGAGTGGGTTCAAATCCCCGCTGGTTGTCTGCATACACACATTATATGATTATTTGGGCAATGGGCGCTTTCTCTATCTTTTACATGTATAGTAGTTTTTACACCCTTGATGGCACGTTAACATAATGTGGGTGAACCATGGAGTCCTGAGTAGAAGTCGTGGAACAAGGCTCTAATTCCTCAGCAATAAATGCACAAAATTATAAGAGAGAGAGAGAGAGAGAGAGAGAGAGAGAGAGAGAGAGAGAGAGAGAGAGAGAGAGAGAGAGAGAGAGAGAGAGAGAGAGACAGAGAGAGAGAGACAGAGAGAAAGAGAGAGAGATATTCTAGTTAATGAAAAGGTGGAATTCTTAATTGTAAGTGGAGTTATCCTAACGTCGTCTGTACAAATATTGGTCCCGATAAACAGTTATGGTCCATAGAGAGGTATAGCTAAGGACAACACGTTTCGATTTCCTTCGTCCTCTTGTTAAACATCCTTTGATCACCATCATCTAAAAATAAAAATTAAAACTTCGATGCGTCCGTGACTGGTAATAGGTAGTGCAATGTAGTAGTCATAATATGGCTGCATCCCTTACGTTTAGTCTACCAATCCAAGATGCAATCCTGACCCGGCGTCCAGACAATCTCTTCCTTGTCCTGGTCTCAAGGGATTTCTAGACAGCCCAGTCCAAGCAGAACAGCCTCCTTGTTGTTGGCGCCTGGTTGGTCTTGGGATCCCCCGAGCAAGAAGCGCTAGACAACCTCAGCATACAGGCACTTGATAGTCCTGGGGATCCCGCAGGCTTAAGGTGGAGAGGCGTATTAGACGGATGAATTCTTAAATGTTCAGTCAAGTCAAGTCGAATGAGCCTGTACAGTAGCGCTGGGTGGTCTAACCATACCCCCGAGCTAGAGGGGACTGTGACAGGTGATTTCTGAGAAGTTCGAAGCAAAACAACTGCAGGCGCTTGATGGTTCAAGGGATACTGCGAGCTGTGACAGGTGATTTCTGAGAAGTCGATGCAGATGCAGGCAACACAACCTCTGATAGCAGGAGTTTGATGTTTCTGGCCCCATCTACAGCTTGAGTGAGGGAGACTGCAATGCTCCAAGTCCAACCACCGTGAAACTTTTCATAAACGCCTGATGGTCCTAGCGATGCCTCGGGCTAGCGGGAATGAGGCGCAGCAGAACCCGCCCAGCCCGGCCGCCCCGCCGCCCCCGCCCATGGCGCCGACCATCGTGTAGTCGTCCAGGTCTGGCGAGATGAGCGGGTCTGTGTAGGCGCCGCTCTCAGCGGAGCCAGAGCTGTCCGACAGCCGCAGCTTGCTCAGGTCCACTAGGGGGACCACGGCGGGTTTACAGTGGGTGGGTGTTGGGGGTGGACATGGCGGGTTCGATAGGCAGAGTCAGGACAATGGCGGCATTGTAGCCCGGACGTCGGTTTAAAAAAAAAAAAAATCCATGTTGATAGTTGGAATTTTTGCAAGAGTTCATTTTTAACCCAGTTGGAATTGTTATAAGCGTTCATTGAATTCAAATTTGGAATTATTGTAAATGATCATTGAATTCAGAGTTTGTTCGTCAACACGATTGATTCGAGAAGTATGGAAAAGTTAGAACAGTGGAATTGCCGTCCGCCATGGAAGAACGTGAGATGAGATGGGCGTCGACCAAGGGATGTACACAAGGTAGCCAGGTAGAGCGATCCCAGAGGCAGCGCAGTCCACGTGGTTGGTTCACAATGAGAAAATGCGTTAGTTCCATAGAAACATACAACAAGAAACTTCGACTTATGATGACTGAAATTCATTTTGGTTCATTATAAACCGCAATAAAATTGTTGATGATAAGAAACATTGAAGGTTCACAACAAGAACACAACAAAACAACTAATTGAATGAAATAAAAACAAAAAACATTTTACGCACTGCCACACAGTCACCAGGACTCCTGTCTCATATGGTCATTTTATACTGACGCCGACCCAACAAGTAAGGAATGAAATGGGAAAGGTTTTGCCCCATCGTGGGTTTCACACCGGATATATCCGATTGGTAGACACATACTATACTACTTGCACACACCAGTTTGCCCCAAGCCTGAGAAAAGTTTAGGGCTTAGGGTTATTAAAGCAGGAAAGAAAATCCTTTAGCGAATAGGGCGTAGAGCGAGAGGAAGAGATGAAGAGCCCAATCTATTCCGGATGAGATACAACGGTCTAGTGTGACATTAGAAGGAAAAAAAACACATTACATCCATAACATATGTTTATAAAGCCTCTAAAGGCTGACGGCGCCAGCTATGGTGTAGTTCTTCCTCCTTTGGTGCAGCAGCAAATCCCTAAAAGCACCTGACTATAATTAAAGGTTCACTTGACTGTAGGCCTCATAATAGCTATATAGGTGTCCATGTGTCAATGTTAGATGAACAAGTTCGGAAGAGTACGTTCTGATGCCTCGAGAGGCAGGTACAAACTTCTAAAGGAAGCCCTCCACATAAAAAATAATATCAATAACAAAACTTGAATAAAATTATAACACAAAAAGATCGCTAGTGTGCGATTTAGCAGCACAGTATAAACAATGATAGAGGCATCGGTTATTTATACGCAGAGAGAGAGAGAGAGTGAGAGAGAGAGAGAGAGAGAGAGAAAGAAAGAAAGAAAGAGAGAGTTAAAAATTCTTAGCGATCAACGTGAGTAGTAAGACAAAGACAGAGCAATAGTCATACATATAGACAAACAGAGACAGAGTTTCCACGATGCAATATCAATAGCTTGGAGCAGGATGATAGTCGGGCACACAAATAACATTTACGTGCGTTTGGTAACAAAAAGAACTAAAGATTAATCATGAACAAATTTGATCTTTCGGCCTGTTAGCTTAGAGAGGAGAGCAATAGTCATACATATAGACAAACAGAGACAGAGAGTCTCCACGATGCAATATCAATAGCTTGGAGCAGGATGATAGTCGGGCACACAAATAACATTTACGTGCATTTGATAACAAACAGAACTAAAGAATAATCATGAACAGATTTGATCTTTAGGCCTGTTAGCTTAGAGGGGGGAAATTAACCAAAACACAAACGAAACAAAAATGAACAAAATGCCAACTAAACAAAAATGTGTTTTTAAACCAAAAGATTATTCCAATGGTTGCTCATAATAACATTGAAATGAATCAACAACAACAACAACAAAAATAAGATAGAGTAAGAAGATGAAAAAAATTAATGCACAGGAGCAAAAAAAACAAAAAACAACACCAAACAAAACTGCTGACATGCATGCGATATTGAAGTTGCTGTAAACACAAGGTAGGTCCACACCAACGCATACCTTTCCCAGCTTCCTGGGGTTTCTTGGTGGCCACTTCTATTTTACCTAAAAGAAACACAACATTTATAAAGAGAACAAGAGAGAGGGAGAGGGAGGTTTGGGTGGCTCAGCCAGACTTTCCAAGGATAAACAACTTCTAAGAGGGGTAGGGGGATAAAAGAGAGAGACAAACAAAGGTTGAGAGAGAGAAAACCTGGACCCAGGTATGGCAACGACTGAGGGGGGTAAATACTACAATATTGAAAATTCTTACGACAGCAGTAAAAACAATTCCACTTGGATTAAAGCATCTTGCGTAGCTTCAATATAATTTATTTACTATTTTTTTGGTATTATTATTATTAATATGATTATTATTTTTTTTTGTGTTAGTGATGTTGTCATTGATATTGTTATAATTATTCTTATTAATAGTATAATAGTAATAATACTATTTTCAAAACTTTTACCGCATTGCAATATTGTTGCACAAAACGATTATATTATTACAATGTTTTGAGGTTACATTGCTCTTTGAGCACAAACACTGTTTTTTTTTCTTTCTCTTTTTCTTTTAAGTAAAAAATAAATTGAAAGCAAAAAGGGGTCCTTCTACAACATAAACAGGATAAATAATCTTTTTAAAAATGGTTTTGAAAACTGGATAATCTACAATTACTGGGGAAGTTTGCAGATCTAGACAATAAAATGTGTCCATCGTCAATCCCACAATGAAATAAAATATAATTATTTTACCAGAATAAATTATTAAAAAAAAATGACAAACAAACAAAACAAAGGCGCCAAAAGGACAGAAATTCACTACTGAAGACTGTCTTTCACGTAATATCACACATACAACATTTGACTAAGGATGCCCTGACTGGGACAGAAATAATTTGCATTACATACAAAGACAACTGGAAAAACAGACACACAGATACTGTCACTGGCAATACAGAAGCTTAAAGACGGTTCATCTTCAGGGGGAGAGAAATAAAGGTTTGCCACTCAAAACAATAACAATATATATACAGACTCTAATTCAGACACCATTCTTATCTTTTATAGGTATACATTTTTTTCGAAATGAAAATCTGTACTACTTGATAAACAAACTAGCAGAGGGAAAAAATATTATAACAAAAATGTTTAAACTTTAAGATAAAATACTAACGCTGTGATATAAAATTATAGAAGAGGAAGAAAATAACGAAGTGTCACTTACATGAGTTAACTGTGTGGCGAGTCTTGATGCTGTTGCAGTAGGCCTCTATGACTTGCAGGATGAAGGCGTCTTCGTTGTAGACTTTTGGATCATCTGGTTGCAGGCGAGGAAGAAAGGGTTAGAACATTGAAAGGGTTGAATTGACCACGAACCAACTGTAGTCTAATGATGGACTCAATCAAAGGATTGCGTTCAACATTTAAAAAAAAAAGAAGAAGAAAAGAATGGTGGGCCAAGAAATTGCTTGAAATTTTACCCCCACCCCCCACTTTTTCCAAAAGGGAAAAAAAAAATCCACAGCTGACAAAAACTAATAAACATGTATTTTGAGTTTTGATGAAACTTCCCATTGCCTTAGATCAACATCAGGTACCAAAGAAAAGAATACAAAGCATTTAGAATAAATATAAACGAGTATGGTTCAATGTTTATGACTTTCCTGATTCAAGCTCATTGATTGACAAGGGGAGGCAGTATCATCTTGATGTACTCCTTATCTAGTAAATATTTGTAAAATGTGCAACAACCATAAAACGTGGTAAACAAATTTCAACCAAGTTTGTGTTTGATCAAAAACTCCATTTCACCTTAGAACAGAAAGAGAATGAATTAACCTTGTTGTCAACCAAATATTATACATTATTATTATTTTTGACCAAAATAATTAAATATACAGGCTATGCTATCTATTATTGTGGGCAACGCATATAACATTATACTGTCTCCAATGTTTGAGGTAATGAATGAGCAAGAGAAAAAAAAAGATAAAATATTCGTTTTTGTCAATGAATTAAAAAACAATTAAAAAAAGCAAGAAATAGAATACATTTTCAAGACAATAAAAAAATTAAAATGTAAGTATAGAGGAAGGGATAGAGTAAGTGAATGATTAAGTACATGAGTGATTGAGAGAGAGAGAGAGAGAGAGAGAGAGAGAGAGAGAGAGAGAGAGAGAGAGAGAGAGAGAGAGAGAGAGAGAGAGAGAGAGAGAGAGAGAGACAGACAGACAGACAGACCAATAGAGAATAAGACAGACAGACTTGTATAAATCAAGTTAAAAGTATCACACAAACACATTGTGCACAGATTGGGCTTTGAATGACACTGACAAACACCATTGTCAATAGAGCTGCCTGGTTGAAGCATTACGACTCTACACAGTGATTAACCACACATGAAGAAAGCCAAAACAATCATACAATTTTCATATGGGTGGACAACACCAATGACATCAAACCAGGTTACCTTAGAGAAGTACTTCAAACGATTTGACTGCCCAAACCAACAACACTAATATAACCAAACCATTGTGTTAAGGTTACCTTAGAGAAGTGTTTCAAACGTCTTGACTGACAAGCAACAAAACTATCACCAAATCAATGTGTAACTGTGCATGGTTGCCCAAGATGTGTGTTTCAAAAGATTTGACTGACAAAAGCAACAACGATAATAATATCAATCCATTGTGTGACTGAGCAAGGTTGCCTAAGACTAAAGAGCAGTGTTTCAAAGGTTTTGACACATAATAATACAATGACATTAGCAACCAAACTATGACTGAAATTTTTTTTACTGTGATTTACACCCTTTCCTGCTTTTGAGAATAGGAGCTAGGATTTTTAGTTAGTTTTCAGTTTTCAGCAGTAATTAGTAGAAGGCTTACGGTTAAAATGACAGAAAAATTATTACGCTTTGAGGGGTTAACCCTCAACTTCTAAATTCATCAGCACTGAATTGCGTTATCACTGAAATCTATTTTTGAAAAGAGGAGCAGAGTTGAGTTAAGTTGAGTTGGTTTCGCGTCCAACATCAGCACTATATAGGCTATATTGTAGACGGGCCCCAAGACTGATATCTAACAATTTTATGTGCTGCCACACACGAGACAGGGAGGGATACCATGACGCCTGTCTCAGCTAGTCACATTATCATAACACAGTGTTTGACTAAATGTTGGGTGTCCTCTTGATACAATATCCTGGCTTTGATTGCCCATATTTTTGTTTCTACTGTTCTAGACATTCAAAACAAAACTGGCCTTTGTCACTTGATCCATCTATCCTCAGTGATTTTTTTTAGCTTTAATGTTAATGCATATATACACACAATACAATTTTTTTTTCCATTAAGATTTGACTTGATTCTTTTCAAGTACAATGCAATGTAAATCATTCTCAATGTGGATATCCACTGGGGCAACTGGTCTCCATAAGTCTTTTAAGAAACAGCATGTACTCTGATTTAGATGCAATCTATACTACCAAAATCTGTACACTACTATAATGATATAGAGGGAAAATACCACAAAACAAATGAACGTGCACCAAAAAAAAAAAAAATACATAAAAAAACAAAACAAAAGAAAACAAAATCACCCACAATGAGAAAAGACAGAAATGTGGATTGCCTACATAAAATGAACCAACTGAAAGAAAACCATATGATAGCATCACAGCATGTCAGGCCACTTGGACATAAAGCAATGAGTTGATTGTTTGATTCATCTGATGGGATATAAAAGGTGAGCGACAAAAATAATATTACAATAGACAACGATTGTATAAACTACATGTAAAAAAAAAAAAGAAATACAAAAAAAAAGGTGAGGGATAAAAAGGTACAGCGCTTGTATCAAACAAAATAAAAACGTTTCTACACATAATTGCAAAAATAAAAAGGAAATACATGGTTGGGGGAGAGGGTAGATTTGAGACAAAGAAAGGAGGACAAAAAAAAAGCTACCACAGGCTCCTGATTGTGAATTACACTGTTGACATAATTTTATATGCAAATTAAATTGCAGCAAATTGTAAAAAAAATGTATGAATATACATGGACATAAAATAAAAAAACCCAATGTTTTGCATGTACAATAAAAGGAAAACAAAAAAAGCAAAATCATTAAAAAGAAAACAAACACAAACAAAATAAAAACAAATCAAACAAAACAAGAAATTAAGAGGGAAAATAAAAAAGTGAACGTCTCAAGCTGTGTGTTATGGATGCTTGTAGCTTGTTAAACGGTACAACACAGGCCAAGGGCCAATGGTATAAGAGAAACCGTATACTAACGTTGTTTGCTATACCAGTCAGACTCCTCTCCTGAGTAAGTGCGGACTAGAGGGAACAATTAAAACAAAGCAAACAGTTGCTGCACAATTCTTTTTCTCTTCAGTAAGTGTAATAAATAACTATATATATGTTCACTATATTAGGAAAAAAAATGCTTTTTTTTTAATGATTGGCAACACAAAATGTTTTTTTAATGTGATACATTATAAAGTAGTAATGATTTTTGCTTTTTTATAATCTGGGAGCCTAATAGTTGGCTTAACACTAAAACTATCATTTCTAGATCAATCAAATTAAGTGTATATAGATTAACTTCTTCCTTGGGGCAAATAGTTTCAAAAATAGTTGGGCTGATCAAGATATATAGATATAATTATAGAACATAGCAAACTTCGCTATGGGATAATATTAATAACGGACTATCTTTTCGTATGTCTTCAGGTAGTAAATAGGAGATTGAGGAGACAAGCTGAGTGAGTCTAGTTTTTCATGTATGTTAAAAAGAACAACATTAGCTGATATATCATGAAAACTGCGGCATGAATAGAGTAAACTAAGCAGCTAGGCAGAGTATGACCATACAAATATGTCGTGTCTTATCAAGGTAAACATCTTAAGACTTTATCATGTCCTAAACTATGACCTGTCAAGCTCAAATCTCAACCCGGAGCATTTTTTTTTTACACAAACACAAGTATTTTAACGCAGGCAGTGTAGCCTAAAGTAGGCATCTACCACTACAGGTCAGACAGTCAATTTCAAGCTTAAAGTTAAACGTAAGGCATTCTGACCGATGACAGACTAACCTCCTGGATTGAGAGGCTAAATGTAGAGGTGTAGCCATACGATACTACTACTACTACTACTACTACTACTACTACTACTACTACTACTGCTACTGCTACTGCTAACTACTACTACTACTGCTAGTACCATCTACACAAGTCAAGTCGATTCTCACCTGGCTTCCGCTTGTGCGTAGATTTCCGAGCAGCGCGTGGGGACTTGAGCACCTCCTCCCTGTTCATGAGCATGGGGCGCAGTGGGGGGGAGGGCCGCAGGCACGTCAGGCTCCAGGTGGGAGTGCCACCTGCCGAGGTCTTGGCCATCAGGCCGGCGGGGAAGTGAGGAGGCGACGGGCCCGCTGACGCCGCAGGGTTGTTGTTGTTGCTGTTGCTGCTGGGGAGGTTGTTGTTGAGGATGTTGTTGGTGTTGACCGTGGCAGATGATGATGAGGAAAGTGAGATCTGGGCAGTTTTTGCAGGCGTCACGGTGCTGACGCTAGGCTGGCATGTGGAGATCTGTGGTCATACAGGGGAGAGACAACTTTCAGGGATAAATCATCACAGAATAATAATAATAATAATAATAATAATAATAATAATAATAATAATAATACATGGCTTTTATATCGCGCAACACCCAAGACAATGCCTGGCTCAGTGCGCTTTACAAAGTGTTTAAAATGACAATGAACGTACATTTAATATATAAATATCATTGTCGTAGTTATTATAAAAATACAAATAAAGATCATCATTAAAAATAACGAACAATAATTAAATCTTAGCAACTATTTCTTTAAAATTACAGAGATAGACAGTGAGTGTCTTTGTTCTCAAGGAGTAACTCAACGGATAAGCAGTGATTTTGCCAGCAATGCTCATGAATTCGCACTATTTTCAGGGCTCTTCCAAATTTTACATCTTTTGAACCATTACAGGTAGAATCAAAATTTTTGCAGATTTGAAAACTTTGGCTTTTCATCTTTGTAACAAAATGCCTATTTCACTGCTTACATGTATGCAATGTGTTGAGTTATAAAGAACACAAAAAGTCATACATGGCTTAAGTTTCATTGCTTGTACAAAATAAAACTTTAGAAAGGAAAAATCATAGCACTTATTGATCTGAGTTCTCTGTAAGTTTCAACATGTCTGAATCTTACCAAACTCTCTATTATTTTCTGTGCTACTACATATAATGGCAATCGCTGTTTACTGTTGGATGACATCAGATCTAGGTTGAGTTATGCGGAGTTGGTTTAACGTCAAACATCAGCATTATATAGGCTATATTGTAGACGGACCCTGTGACTGACGTCTGACAATTTAATGTGCTGCCACACACATCAGACCTTTCTGACTCATTACTCAATCAAAGAACGTTTTGATTCATCATCACAAATTCAAAACCATATTCTTGGATTAATGAATGCTTTTTGTTTTGTACAAATATTATCATTTTCCATGTCCTGTGTCATGCTCTTTTTTTAATGAGATTTTAATGTGTAAACGTGCCATGAGCTAGTTTGTTAGATATGGCGATCTATAAATCCCCTGTGTCATTATTATTGTCATACCACCTGAATAATTCCAAAACATATTAACCTTTTTATAACCCATGATTCCTTGCACCGCTCTATTTTAAGAAATTTAAAAAACAATTGAAAAGTTAAAAGCCTTGATTTTTATTATTATTGAAATATAAAGTGTGTAACCAATACGAAAAGATACTAGCACAAGAGCATACCAATCTGCACAAGATGCGTGCAGTGTGATGGGAAAAGGCTATTTTCACTCAAGAAGAGGTGCTAAGCACTGACCATATGCATTTGCATGGGCTGAGGCTTTGCCGAGGAGGAGGGCGGGTACCCGGACTGGGAGAGCTGCTGGCGCAGGATGTCCAGCCAGGCGGTGACCTCGAGTCTGGTGCCACACAGCACCGTGATCTTCTCTATCATGGGACCTGCAGCGTGTTAACATAGATACAATGATATCCTTATTCTATATAATATTCTATAGGTTTCGATATATAGGATATATACTTTTTTTTTTCATCCAAGGACAATTGTTGTGTTACTACTTAAAGTTAAAGGTTGAAGTGTGCCTTACTGTGAGTCAGTGGTTTCAGGTAAGTAGTTGTAATTGAAACTGAAAGGAGGGAGGGAGGGAGGCAGAGAGGCAGAAAGAGAGAGAGAGAGTAAGAGAGAGAAAGAGAGAGAGAGAGAGAGAGAGAGAGAGAGAGAGAGAGAGAGAGAGACAGAGAGAGAGAGAGACAGAGAGAGAGACAGAGAAGAGACAGAGAGAGAGAAGAGAGAGACAGAGAGAGAGACAGAGAGACAGAGAGACAGAGAGAGACAGAGAGAGACAGACAGACGGAGAGACAGACAGAGGACAGAGAGACAGACATAAAGATAAACAGAATCAGGTATAGAGGCAGACAGACATGCTGAAAAAAGTGGAGAGATGGGAGGACAAAAAAAGGGAAAGACATAGAGAGGGAGAAAAATATGGAATTTGCTTATTGTTCCAGAAAACTAATCAGAGCAGTTACTGAGCATAAAAGACTATATCTCTTACAATAAAAATTAAAGAAAAAACAGTTTATTAACCGAACAGACTTTTGGATTTATAGAACATCATATATACTTTATTTAAAAGAAAGAAAAAAAATCTTTTTTTTTTTTGTCTTCCATAGTAAAAAATTAACTATTCTCTTTCTAAATATGACTGTCAATGATTACCTGAGATCTCAAAGGCATTTTGGATGTTTTCAGAATTGTCGGGAGGGGCTGCGCAAAGTCCACTGAGTGGGATCTTTCCCTGAATGAAACAAAAGAGACAACACAGAGATGAGTTGAGTTTATTTGGTTGCTTAACGCCCAACTTAGAACTTTATAGGCTATATCGTGGAGAGGCTCCAAGACTGACGTCTGACAATTTTATGTGCTGCCATGCACAAGACCACGACTCTTGTCTCTGAGGGTCAAATAATACTGACACCGGCCCAAAAACAGACTAATACATTTTTTACCAATCAAGGGTTTCGAAGTGATTGGGCAACCAAGGCCCTACCACCTGAACCAGTTCGCTCCCCACAACATAGAGATTAGGAGGTGTGGCACAAGTTAAGAGTGTTGTTGCTTAGCATCCGATGTCAGCACTATATATGCTATAATCATATAAGTTAAGTGGGAAGAGGGGAAGGGCAGGATTGTTCAGTCAGTAGAGCATCGCCCTACTAATCAGGGGGTCCCAAGTTTGAGCAACTGATTACGCCCCCTTGATCAGTATCTGGATCAGTTTATGTGTAACTGAGTCAGAAGTCCTGGTATCTCTAATCTATCTCTTTTGATAGCACACAAAAATTGTCCTACTTTATTCTCTTGATTCAGTTACATATGGGACCCCTTTAGGGAACCAGAGAGAGGTTTAACTAAAAGAGTAACTCGCTCTCTGTGATGAAATACTACTTTTTTTAAAGGTTATGACAAAGGAGATAAAGTATATTATTTATATAAAAAATGACAACATAACTATGATAATCCCTACAAGGTTATAGGCGTGAGAAATAAGAAGCAGCAAAGGGACAAAATTGCACAGTGATAGAAATACTACAGACAATTACAATCCTGTGTATTTCACATAACATTAGGTGCATCCCTATACATGACAGAAAGATTCTTGCAGCAACTTCATTTGATGTATCATTATCAAAATTTAAACATCTTTGTTTCATTATTTGACAGATAAAAGCCTATTATTCTAATACTGTGCTAAGCATACGTCTAAAAATTGTAAACTCCTGGGCCTCAAAGTATTAGATCAAGAGGTGGAAAACATTGAAGAGATCACAGAAAAGAAAATTTGCTCACCAGCAAGGTTCTTTAAAGTCAAAGAGCGGTGACATCATACTTTTAAAAATAGAAACTGTTAGATAAATAGGCCCATGATAAATGGACAAGAAGAGAAGGGACATGAACAGAAATGAAGAAACTGGCCCAGAGTAGAGAAAAATTAAAAGGGTTTGTTAGTGGCCTATATCCCTGAACAGGTTGAGAAAGGCTACCATGGTATGGATAATGATGGTGATGATGATAATGGTAATGATGATGATAATGGTGATGCTAAATTTCTGCCCTCACCTCGTACTGATAGCTGCTGAGCCTAGAGCTCATGGACAGCATGACCAGGCAGGAGGAGAACAGGACGAAGATTCGCTCAAACTTCTCTCCGGTCTGCGTAATCATCTTCACCTGCGAGAGATGGATCACCTCCCCTAGCTTGCTGATTTCCTAAAAACATCATTATAAAGAAATTTAGAATACACTTTTCAATTAATAATACACAAGTAGCTTAGGTGTAAATCTTTTTCTGTATCATACTTTAAAACATCTTAAAAAATAGATTTCTCTCCAAAGCAAAGCACAAAGGATGGTATGTCATTTAATTTACTGATGTGTCAATCTTTCTCCTTGTTATACTTAAATATCCCTTTCAATTTTTTCTCTCCAAGTCTTTTCTGTAAAGCAAACAGCTGGATGATAATGAAAACTTATTTGTTCTTACTATTTCATTGAGCAAATCAGCATACAATAAAAAATAAAACAACTCTTTTTGAAGAAAACTATTAGCCACCCAATAACATTTAAAACACAGCGCAGTTTTAGTTCTAGGCTTAGATCTTGCCCACTGAAATCTCAGATAAGTCATCAAGAACCAATCTACACCTTGGGCACATACGTAATGTAGGTCTTGAGAGACACCTAAAAAGGGTCTACACAAAAGTTTGAAGTAGCCTTTGAAAGGCAAACTCAATTTAGATCTAAGCTTATCTTTGGTATCTGTCTAAAAAAAAAAAATGGAAATGATGTAGGAACTTTTTATGAATAAACTAAAAGGTGCCTTCACCGTTTTTAAAAATAATGCTCCATAAAATGTTGCATGGCCAAACTTCAATTACATTGAATAATTAGAAGTCTTGGAATTTTTTTTTAACTCCTTCAAAAGTTAGCATCCAGAGCTTTAAACTAAGAACCATGACAGGTGCCTATTAACATTTTCCTATCTTACCACACACATGATGTGTGCATTGATATGCTCTTGTGCTAGCACCTTTTTGTATTGATTTGCATACCCTTTATTTCAGATAAACAATCACAGCTTTCACCTTTTAAAATTTTTGAAAAACCCCAAAAAGAGAGCACACACAAGAAACAGGTCTTAAATCTAAAAATATCTTGTGTGAAAAGGTTAAGTCCCGCCTCTTAGGCTGAGCTGTGGCCTCACCTCTCCCTCCCAACCCTGGATTGTGCTAGTGATGATCTCGTGCTCCATCTCCTTCAGCTTGCGGATGTCCAGGCACGAGTTCTGAAACAGACATGGACAGACAGAGAAAAATAACAAAGGTTATCCACAATAAAGATTGCCCCTGTCTCTATCTCATACAACACAACACCCTTTAGAGGGTGGGGAAATGGCTTTCACTATTTAGGCTGTATTGTGGACAGACCCAGGCCTCTAGTCTGGCAATTCTACATGCTGCCACACAGAGGTAGTGTGGCTGACCTGGACTCCTGTCTCAGTAGGCATATGAAAAATTAGGTTATCCATTATAGAAACTGCTGCTGTGTCTATCTCAAACACCACACACATGCAACAAATAAAGTAAAAAATATAATTTGGCTTAAAGGATAACTAATGGCTATTGTTAGCTTCCTTGTCAATCATATATTTGTTACTATAGATATCTTCTGCTCTTAAGTTAAAAAATTCTACCTTGTCTTTTAAACATACTTAAAAAGGAACAGGTCACACTCTTAGTGAGGCAGAATCGAATAGAGCCCTAAAGGCAGTAATAGTAGCAAAAAAACTTTTTGTTTTTTAAATAGGTGAATTTAATCACGACTAACTTTTAAAACTACAAAATCAAAACCAATAAAAAACTGGGAGAAAAAAAAAATCCAACAACACACTTATCAAAAGTGAATGTAAAAGACAGCCTTCTAAGAAAATCCTTTTTTTTTATTTACCGATGTTAAAGATTTATTTTGTTCACTTGTCTAAATTTACTCACTGCAATGTTTTTGTAGACTGCTATAGCCCTCTGGGTGTCTCCCCGATCTGGGTGGCTTTCCTGTGGGTGGGAGAGAAAACAGTTATGATGATAATAATAATAATAATAATAATAATAATAATAATAATAATAATAATAGTAATAATAATGATAATAATAATAACAACAACAACAACAACAACGACGACGACGACGACGACGACGATGATGATGATGATGATGATAATAATAATAATAATAATAATAATAATAATAATAATAAATCATTATTAGTTAACTTGGCTGACCTCTACATGTCGCTCCAACTCTTTCAGCAGGCTTGGGTATTTGTCCAGACGCACAAACGGTTTGGAGAGGATGGTGGTCAAAGCCTGGGCACCGGGCGACGAGGCTCCGTGAGACTCCACAAACTTACTCAACTCCTCCCTGAATGGAAGGGAAAAATAAATAAATAAATAAGAATTGGTAAATATGTTCCACATAGGAAAGATAGATGAAACAACACATGGTGTATTTTATGGTGTAAAATAGACAAAACAAACATTTCAGACAGATCAATAGTTCATTAAAAACTGATCCGAGATAAAAGATTTTAAAAAAATTTAAAAAAGGAGAGATGGAATTAAAAAGAAAAAAGAAAAAACAAAAATTCTCATAACTTAAAGAAGACAGCAAAAATACGAAGGCAACTTTTAACATATGGGTGAAAATGTATAATTAAAATTAAAAAAAAAAAACAAAAAAAACTTCGAAGATTTTTAATGTCTTTAGGTGTTTATAAATATACTGATAAAACTGCATGTAGTAATTTTAATATATATATATCTCATACAGCTACCTCATCAGTCATAGGGTTACAATTAAGAACCAAATATATTTCTTTAACCGGTTTCCATAAATCTCAGCTATAACATGGAGCAAGTCTGGGTATCTCACCTCCGTTTCTGCAAGAGGGACACAGCCTTGGGGTGGTTGGCACAGTAGGACGAATGAAGCTCCTTCATGGATGGAGCAAACTGCATGAAGATGCCGCCTATCCTCCTTTGATTTAATGGCAACCTGACAAACAAAAAGGAGATTGATTTAAAAAGGAGATAAATTAAACATTTTTTATAATCATTTCATGCAGTTTGTCATACATTAAATAAATATAGCGACTTATTTTTGCCAATCTAAACAATACTTAAAATTATTTTTGATTTCACCATTATTTCTTTTTTTTTTTTAAACCACACAACAGACAAAAAACAAAAAAACAAAACAAAAAAAAACCCATTCATTCTATGTATGGGAAAAGTAACACACATTGACACTTCCTCACATTTACGCTTCGTTTTATAAAAAAATTTCAACAGGATAAAAACTGAACGCAACACTGTTGTTAACTGAATGTGATAAATACAAAGTGCTATAAATACATCAGGAGTTATCAATCTATCATCTATAATTTGCTGTGTAAAGCCGAAATTACAAGGTATAAAAAAAAAAATTGTTAGTTGCCAGTGAACCATACTTTTCACACTCCTCGAGAGCAGAGAGAAAAGACTGCTGGAATGTGATGATCTCCTCCATATTCCCAATGAGTGTGTTGTATTCTGACGAAGACAATCTAGGGGTGGAGAAGAAAAAATAACAAAACAATGTTAAGTGATTATTGGATATGTGAATAGCAGAACACAAAGAAATCAGGATAAAAAACTGGAGCACATTATTATTATAATAATTATTTTTAGGCTTTACAGTCCAAAAAGTTTTGTTTTCATTAAGATTCAAAGTGCAATGTGTCTACTTTTATATACCCTTTTCCCAATATATATAAAATAAGTAGATGAAGAGAAAGCTCTGCAATTTACAAGTTATATATTAAAATGAAACTGGACAAAAAAATACTGAACTTTTGTCACAAATATAATTGATGTGATTGTGACTAAATTAACTTTAACAACTCTGCTCTTGGATTTTCTCTTAAACACTATTAAGAATAAGAATGTTAATCCATCTGCAAGTCTTTTGCTGCAGAAAACCACCACATATTTAAAAAACAAGGTCTTGTCGTTTCCTTCAGAGTTCATCTGTGCCTCAAATATCTAATCTTATCTTGATATAGCTATCTGCTTTTCTTTCTCTTTTCAAGTTTTGACATTTGCAGCAAGAGATATAAAATATAGTCACAAAAAGAACACCAGGCAAGGCAGCATTATCTTCTTTCCCTTTGTAAATAGATACTCACATATTCGTGGTCTGAATTGGCTTGATGTAGGATTGGAGCACTTTGGTCATCTCCTCTACATGAGCTTTCTCTGTCTCTATCACATTCTTTAACACCTGAAGCAGCGAAAAACCAAAATAAAAAAAAGTGAGCATTGGTTTAAACAGCTTAATACATATACACTATTTCAGTCCAAATTTACTCTAAACTTACCCCTTTCTTTCTATCTTTGCTTTTACATCATGCTGATTCATTTAATCTTTTAGCAACTCTGATATAATCAAGGGAAACTATTTTTTACACTGTTTGAAATGGGAATGCATGTAATTGTAATAGTATTTTAGTTATCGTATCCTAAGAAGTTTAAAGTTAAGGCTTTTTGGTCCCTATGTAAAAAAAAAAATGACCTCCATTGCTTTCATAGTCGTATTTCGTTGGTTTTGTATAATTAATGAAAGCTCTCATACAGATATGATCTTGTCTGTTGTTTCTATTTCCAAGTCAGATCAAAAGCGTTATGATGGATTGTCTACTAGTACTGCATTCAATGTTTATGCACATCTGTGCCAGGGGAGCGGGTAGTTGTAGTTTAACATCCAACATCAGCACTATATAGGCTATATTGAAGATGGGCAGCAAGACTGATGTCTGACAATTTTATGTGCTGCCACACACGAGACAGGGCGGGGATACCATGACTCCATGAGCCGGGACTCGAGGTAGATCTGGGAGCACCATGTGCTAATATAACATGTTTGCTGTTGTTTTTCCCCCTTCCATTCTACACAATGAAACAGAGATTTTGAAGTTTTTCTGCTTGTGGACAAAACATGTCAACAAAGTAGAGCAACTCTTTGTGAAATCACATTCCCTATGAATGAGGTAAATTTCTTAAAGCTAAACTCACCATGTTGTGATAGAGCTGCATGCTTTCTCTCTTGTAGACGGGAACCTCTCCAGACTTGTGGTTCTTGAAGCTGAGATCTGGAGAGGAATTACGCATTGCAGGATAAACAAAATTCTTATATTTTGGGACAGTTTCTATTCTTAAATGACAGAAACTGAAACTTAATTGCAAGACCTCTCACTGTGCAGACTTCAAAAACGTACTTTTTGCGGGAAAGACTGTGCGACATTTTCCTTAATATTTCCCCCCCCCCCCCTTTTAAACCCTTCATATTATTTTATAATTATATCCTGAAAACAGCACCACACTCACCCCCTTTGATTTCCTTGGTGTAGTTGCTGGGGAACCAGCCGGTGCGTCCGTTGAGGGTTCCCTCCCACCATCCTCCATCCACACACTGCGTCACCGTGATGACGTCTCCCTTCTTGAAGCACAGCTGAAAGAACAGTAAGAAAAATATGGATTACAATCAGGATGCTAAAACACTTTTTTTTTTTGTTATTGCTCAACGTCCAATGTCAGCACTGTGTTGTGAATGGGTGCCAAGACTAACAACTGCCACACACAAGAAAGTGGGGAGACCTGGACTCCTGTTTCAGTCGGTCACATTATACTGACACCAAATCCAACGACGGCAACCAGTAGGGGACGAAATTGGAGAAATACATTTTTGTGCAATTGTGGGAATTGAATCGCGGAAATACACATTATAATCAGGAATCTAAAACACAAAGTAAAGCCATTGTCATATTTCTGATGTTGTATAAATCACACAGCCAATGTGTGTCATTTCTTGACAGCCTCGACAAGAACTTAATCTGCCAAACGCTTAGAATAAAAATTCAAAGTAAAACAAGTCTTACAAATGTGTGCCTACTTCAGCTTCATCTGATTTGGGTTAAATCTCATAATATGGTAATTTTACCATTCATTTTAGTCCAAGATATTTCTGTACATTTTAGGTCATTTTTTTGTTTTGTTTTATTTTTGTAGCATGACCTTTTTCATTATTAAGATTCGCCACCTATATTAAAACCCTGCAGCAATTCACGTTACTAAAAATTGTTTTTCGTTTTTTAAGGGAAAATCTAGATTTTATACACTGAAACTATTTTATACATTTTGTTTACTTACAATATAAAAGGTAGCTTTGCTTCCAAGAAAATTGAGTGAACTGCTCACTTAGGAGCTGGCATTAGTGTTAGTGATATAGATGTGACATTACAGAAGGGCGGAACTGGAGAAACAGTCCAGTGATAAAACCAACAACTGATAAGACAAGTCTAAAATAGCTGAGGTGTGAGCATCCATTAGAGACCTCTGCAGAGGCTGGATCTCTTAATTCACGATTAAGCGAACCTGCTAGAGACGGTAAACAACTTTGCAGGGCGGCCTGACAAATGGAAGGTAGACAGAAATAGGACTGGCGTGTAGATATGGAGAGAGGAGAGAGAGAGATAGAGAGAGAGAGAGAGAGAGAGGGAGAGAGAGAGAAAGAGAGAAAGAGAGAGAGAGAGAGAGAGAGAG
>RQTK01000175.1:265615-308497 GCA_003991915.1 Elysia chlorotica
AGAGAGAGAGAGAGAGAGTCGCCACCAACTTCACTTTACAGCATCAGACCAAGAGTTTAATAACAAGATGAGTGTTTAGCATGGTCGGCATAACATGCACTACCACCACCCCCTCCTCAACCACCCACACAAATACACAAACACACTCACTCGGAGGGGAGGGGGAGACAGGAAGAAACAAACAATTCAGAGTATTTATCTCTAGTCTACCTGCCTTGCAAGGACGTTAAAAGGCATAGCAACTGAGCTTTCGTTCAGTTTTGATAACTACTTGAGCGCCATGGAGTTGGTAATAAGGGTTGGGACTTAAGACGGCACATGGTCTAGTTATGAACGCTTAAGGTTGGACAGAGCAGTTTACTTTTGCTCAATAAATCAGTTTGGTTTCTTTGTTTCTTAAGGTGCATCGCCAGCAACTAGTTAGTAGTATAATTATATCTCATAGAAGGGCGCTATGACAACAGTCTTTAAGTGTTTCCACACAGAGACAAAACAGGATGCCAGGATTCCTGTCTCAGCCACTCACACTATATTGGCATCGATCCAAACACTAATCACCAAGGCGATCCGATCATGACTCGAACCCGAGTTTTATATTATAAACCTCGCACTCTACCAACTTAACCACATAGCGCCGACCTTTTCTCTCTCCACCTGTCTGTCTCTCTCTCCGTCTGTATGTCTGCTTCTCTCTCTCTCTCTCTCTCTCTCTCTCTCTCTCTCTCTCTCATATTTTATTTCACACACTCTCCCTCTCTTTTTCTTTCTCTCTCTCTCTCTCTCTCGCTCTCTCTCTTTCTCTCTCTCTCTCTCTATTATATTTTCCCTTTTCCATAGACCCCTTTCTTCATGTGCGCATGTGGCTATATTCCTCTCTCTCTCTCTCTGAACTATTTATGGGCCGCTCTATCAATTCTTAACACCCAAAAGAGATTTGTAAATAGTATCTCAAAATCAAGATGGCAATGCCAATAACGTGATATATCTAGGAAGCGGTTGATAGATCAAGTTAGGGATTCCTTAATGGGTGATATTGGAGCGAAACAGTGAAGGGGAGAAAACGAGTGAGAGAGAGAGAGAGAGAGAGAGAGAGAGAGAGAGAGGGGGGAAAAAGAGAGAGAAAGCGAGAGAGAGAGAGAGAGAGAAAGAGAGAGAGAGAGAGAGAGAGAGAGAGAGAGAGAGAGAGAGAGAGAGAGAGATAAGCGTGAAAACTAGAGAGAAAGAGAGGGGGGGGAAGAGGGAGAGAGAGAGAGAGAGAGAGAGAGAGAGTGGCTTAAAGAACGAGAGAAAAGGAGAGGTGGATATGTGATGAAACTCTTTGCTTACGAGAAAACGACGATTTAATAGACATACTCCTTCTAAGCGGTTAGAAAGACCGGCTATTATGTACTAACACACTGCCGCATCTTGTTCCGATAACGGATGCTTCAGAAATAATCCAAGGCACACGATTGTTATGCAAACACAGCTAGGGAAGTCGAGAGCCAGAGCAGTCGACCGATGTACCGAGCTATCGTGTAATTATTGGCGATAATGGAGTAATTGAGACTATATAGACTATAGATGGTCTCCGTTCAGAAGAGAGAGAGAGAGAGAGAGAGAGAGAGAGAGAGAGAGAGAGATAGATAGAGAGAGAGATAGAGAGAGAGAGAGAGAGAGAGAGAGAGAAAGAGAGAGAGAGAGAGAGAGAGAGAGAGACAGGGAGAGAGAGAGAGAGTCATCCATTGTTATTTATTTATCTTTAATCAGGCCTCATATTACTGGCAATTTACAAAAGCCATCTCATACCTAGATCTAACTTGAAACCAATCAAATTCTTTTTTCATATACTTCATAATCCAGAGCTGCAGCAAATATATAATATATTTATCTGTCAATTTTACGTGCAATCTATCGGGAAGAGAAGGATTATGACATTTTCAGCCTAGCCAGTCTCATTATTCTGAACAAACGTGCAAAACCTGCATTAACTGACAAATTTTGATTTGGGAAAGGCAAAGACCATAATTAATTAAAAATGTGTGTTCATTTTTTATCAGAATATATCGGAACAAACTGGGTTCCATCGGATCTAAAGGCAGAATTGTTTGTTTTGGTTTACTGGAATGTTAAAGTCCACCGGCAGCATGGCAAGTTATGTTAAGTTCAAAGCTGACGAAACTAATGGGAAACGGACTGGCGAAAAACATCGTAGGAACACGGAGTTAGTACCAAATGTAACACAGAGTACAGACCATGTGTTGACCTCTTGGGGGCGCAGTGATCGAATTCGATCCCTATTTTGGAGGCAATGGTACACGTTCATATAAATACTAAAACTAACAGCTCCATTTTCATTCTATGGTTCAAATCATCTTCGACTCTGCAACTTTCCGAACAGGATTCATCTTGGAGAGTAGAAAGACCAAAGAAAAATTAACCTTTTCAAATCGCATGATTTTAGGCCTTTTCCTCGTGGGTACACTCTTTTGGACAATTTCCAAAAATTTGAAAAAGTAAAAGCTTATGACTTTGAGATCTAATGGTTTGAAATAGAAGGTGTGCAGATCAATACAAAAAGGTGCCAGCACAAGTTAAGAGCATACTTATGATTCCACACAACATGTGTAGGCGCGATGGAAAGAGGTTAACCAGAGTTGGTCAGAGCCGGTGTCTGAGTATTGCCAGCTACATTAGACTTGACAGAACCAATGGAAAAAAATGTTTTCAAAGGAGTAAAAAACCGACCCCCATCATGATTAGAAGAGAATTAAGGAAAAAAAAAACCTTTCCTGGTGAACGTAATGGCGCCATTAGTTACCATCAAACAGTGATCATGCCCATTGCAAAGCCTACAATTCTACAAAGTACAAATAAGAACCAACATTTTTTGTTTCCATTACTCCCAAGACTAAGAGGGATATCTACCTGGCTCCTTAAGTCTATGATTCAACACTTCATAATGATGCTCTTGAGCGACTCCAAGACAGAGGATTCTACTTAAACCCTTTATTGCAGGTCGACGCGCCTCTCAACTTATCTGCCTTACACACACCCACAGAGAGAGAGAGAGAGAGAGAGAGAGAGAGAGAGAGAGAGAGAGAGAGAGAGATAGAGAGAGTATGAAACGCGCTGTAAAGATCACTGTTACAAACAAAACATCGTTCAAGATAAATGCACGGATCGACATGATGCTAATCACAGATAGCACGAACGCTTGCCGATCTCTTCCCTATGGCCTCTCTCCTTTTCAACCGCACAGTTATATCATTCATTCTCTTCTTTATTTTTGGCTGACTGTTATATCTGTTCCTGTCAAAACTGTATGTGTACCTGTCAATTTCTTTTCTCTATTATGATATCTATCTATCTATCTATCTATCTATCTATCTATCTATCTATCTATCTATCTATCTATCAATCTATATATCTATCTATCTATCTATCTATCCATCCATGTATCTCTTCAGACCACACCCATCTACCAACCCATCCATCCATCTCTCTATCCATCTTAGTAATTCCCCCCACTTCTTTAATTGTCTTACCCCACCCCTTATTCCCTTCCCTGTTGTGCCAGACCGGTAATACTGAACATTGAAATGTACCGGCTGTTGCAGAGTTAGCTGTGGCAGTAGGGAACCTGAATGAATCACAACAGCTGTAGACGACTGGGTAGGGAGGAAGCGTAGGGTGAGAGAGAGAGAGAGAGAGAGAGTTAGAGAGAGAGAGGGATAGGTAGATAGATAGATAGATAGATAGATAGATAGATAGATAGATAGATAGATAGATAGAGAGTGAGAGAAATTTGGAAGGGGGAGGGGAGGACGTGGGGTTGAGTGAGTTTGCTTTTAAGGGCACGTCAGCACGGTAACGGCGTGGGGGAGAGGAAAACGAAACGTCGGTATAATAGACACATGCAAGATAGTGATAGATAGATAGATTGATATAGATATTCAATTGACTAGTTTTAATTTGTATACTTTTGACCAACAGCGAGTTATTTTACCGTTTAGCACAAGTAGAATATAACAGTTGTAGCTCTTTCGCTAAAACCCAACCTCATTGTGGTCTTGAAGTTCTATAACTAAGATCTCATTCTTTATAAAAGCTAACAATACGGTGCAAACGTTCGTTTATTTGTTGTTATTGTTGGTTTTAATTATATAAGCGAGATAGTAACTAAAGAAAACCAATAGAGTACAGGATATTGATTGGCAGTGATTAGAAACTGAATAAAAAAAACTATATGGTAGAGAACAGTTCGCCCCTGATGTCTACCTCATGCATGCATGTATTATTTCTCTACGCTAATCAAAGAAAATGGAAATGGAAATGCAAATGAACAACTTCCATTGGCCACAAAAATCACACATAAGAAAGTATCTTGAACGACTTCAAACAGTTGCCCAAAACAGAGGAGAGTGGGAACACATTGCTGCAGCAATGTACATACAGATCAGCCCTGGAAGAGCAGTCTGACAACATCTCAGTGGAACAGCCTCGCTAAGTAAAATAGTGTACCACGAGGTTCAAATCTGGTGGTGACCAGATTTAATGGGAAGTGGATTTCAGGCTGTACATGAGTTGACTCAAGTTCAGCTGGTTTAACGCCCAACCTCAGCCCAATATAGGCTATTAAAATAATATTGTCAGGCTGTACATCAGTTAAGTTGAGCTGGTTTATAACGTCTAATGTGAACACTATAATTATTATAGGCAATCATTGTAAAGTTGTACAGAGGTGAGTTGGTTTAAATAACGTCTAATTGAGCACTGTAATTATAGTATATTCTGTGGACGGACCTCAAAACTGACGTCTAATAATTGTATGTGCTGCTATACACAATACAGGGCAGGGATCTTTTCTTAGCCGATCACGTTAAACTGTCAACGACTCAACCAGTAGAGGGTGAAATCGCTAGGGCTCGATTCACAGACCTCCTGCGTCGGAAGCCGATGTTCTACCCCAGGGCTAACGCGCGCCACTTGTTCCAGTAGATAACGCAGACTTAGACAAGACAAGACACCAAACTCATAATGTTTGTCTTAAAATCAAAGTACGACTAGAGATCCAAACATTCAACATGTTTCTGGCACTGGTAGATAAACAAAAGCGGGACATGAAAATCAGTTTTAACACGATGACCCAACATTCGCAAGATATAGAGCGCTAGCGACAGGATTTGCCGTTTAGTTCCGAGCGGAAAATCGTCGATAAGCAAAGCTAACAATTCACTTGTTCTAATTTGCATTTTGCAGTTTAATAGTGACCAGCACGTTCCATGTCAGAATGACAAGTCAACAACCTAAATGACGTAAACATATGGGGCCGTAAGTATAACGTCGCGGTAAGCTCTCTTATTCTTATAATATATTGTTAGGCCGCGTCGTAAGCTATGGGACGTTGTACTTACAGCCCCTAGTTGCAACACTCGTCTACGATGACAAGCCAACCACTGGGAGATATCCATCCAATATTAGAGTACAAGACTCGCCTGTATAGAGTAGTTATGCGATATGTGGTTTAACCCTGAGCCAAGGCCTTCCCTGAGCCTATGGCAAGCCAACCACCTGGATGACGTACACATGATATTGCAACAGTGGTCTACGTTAGAGTGAGGCGATCTGTGGTTTAAACATCAGTCCTTAATGTTACTGTCGAATCACAAGCCAACCACCTGGAAGGCGTAAATATGTTGTTGCAACAGTGTTGTACGTTACAGTGAAGCGATCTGTGGTTTAAACATCAGTCCTTAATGTCACTGTCGAATGGCAAGCCAACCACCTGGAAGGCGTAAATGTGTTGTTGTAACAGTGTTCTACATTAGAGTGAGGCGATCTGTGGTTTAAACGTCAGCCCTTAATGTTACAGTCGAATGACAAGCTAACCGCCTGGATGACGTACACATGTTATTGCAACAGTGGACTACGTTAGAGTGAGGCGATCTGTGGTTTAAACATCAGCCCTTAGTGTTACTGTCGAATGACAAGACAACAACTGTGAGACATCCATGCATCATAAGACTGCAAGACTAGCCAGTATAGAGAAGTAACGCGACATGTGCTTTAATCCTGAACAGAACCTATGGCAAGCCAACCACTGGGTGGCGCCCCCATACAAACCTTCGAATTATCCAGTGACAATCCAAAGCATGCACGCACCAACGTGCACGTCTATTAAGAAACATCATGATGTAGACGTCACATTAAACAATAAGTCCGCTCTCATCCCTAGACAGATTTAGATGATCTGCGGTATTCCTCATGCCATGTTTAATACAATGAATGACTGAGGTATTTCGGCGTGCATGTATTAGGATACATCTATTAGACCAGGTCGAACCCAGAATAGTGCCTATAAACAAGGGCGTGGAGCCAACTTACTTCAAGATTCATGCAATCTTAAAAAATGAATCTGTTATGTTATGTACAATGTGAAGAAATTCAACCTCGTGTGGAGATAGTAAGGGTTTGGACCACATTAACTGCAAAGATTAAGCTGTCATCTTTTCCGTGGTATGCCATTTTATCTAATGCCCATGGACTAGAGGTTTGATCTACGAGTTAAATATAGAAAGTCGAAGTAAACAGATTACTCACACACTAGTCAGAACACTACTAATTGCCTGTGGATTGGAACTGACAAAAAGATTAAATTTGAGCCACTAAGCCTAAACTATTCGCTCACAAGATAGCCGCACCCATGTCTCGTGCAGACATCAAAGACACTCTAATCTGAAGAAATGAGCTCTCTAGGCTTAGAGGTAAAATTAGATGCTGGTTAAAAAATATAATCTCAAAAGGTGACATACGTTCGTGAACTTCAAAAGATAAGACATTTTTCCCTCTCGAGAATTTCTTTTCTTTTTTTTTTTTTATTTGTTTTGTCCGATGATTGTATTTCTGTCATCTTTCTTACTGTATTATATAGATCAAGCCTTAAACCCAGCCAAAACCCCAACGCCTTTTTCTCCCTCTTGCCAGAAATTGCCCATTAGCCCTGAGTCCCCATCCCAATAAAAACAGTCAGTTGTAACCTTTCCTGGACGCCAGCTGGTAGCTATTAGTTTTAAATTGAGAACAAGGATGCTGAACTCGTAGATGACTGCTGATGCTAATTGTTCATCTGGGGGACCATCCAGATCCATTTCTAGATTCATTCACTAAAAGTTCTTCACCGAATAATGCAGCTCGGTTACAATTCCAATACCTGTTCTTGTTATACTTACATGTACATATATATCCCATACCAGAAAAGACAAAGGGAACGTCCGCACACAGAAGAAAAAAATAAACGTTCAGTCGACTTGAGATGTACTTGAACAGGTTGGGTATCTCATGTTGAAGAGGAAATTGGACACCATTATCTCTGCAACAGATTAGGCCCATCTTTCAGGAAGCTTTAAAATTCCAACCGACGTCATTCGCTATCCCATACAAGCAAATCGCAAAGGAATGCCTTCTAATTCTACTTCAACGCGCCCTCCCCCACCATCAATTTATTTCACCCCCACCCCAACCCCATCTTTTTCAAGTTTTCCGCCTCCAAAATGTATAAGAGAGAGAGAGAGAGATAGGGGGTGAGAGAGAGAAAGAGAAAAAGAGAGAGATAGATAGAGAGAGGGGGGGATATGAAAGCTCTCTTGAAAACTAAAATGGAGGGGTGCTCAGATAAACCAATCGGTTAGTGCCTTGGTCTTGCGACCTGGGGATCAGCAGTTTGAATCTCCACTGGTGCCCTCGCCTGGTTGGTCCCTTCAGGAAACGGAGCAGGATTGACTGCAATATCATCAATCAAAGATTACCAAAAGCGGGCCCAACTCTTAAACACCAGTACCAGCAACACTAGTTCTGGATCTAAACTTCCTCGCCAACAGTTCCAGGCGCCCCGTGGCGAGGTATCTGCTGCTGTATCTCGCTATCTCGCAGATGCTGATCTACCTGTCAACACGAGACCTCTGGCAGTCCTGCAGACCAGGTAGCCAGGTAGTCACTCACTGACTCAACCAGCGGGGCCGTTACTGCTGCGTGGCGAAGTGCACGCACAGGCCGGGGGCTCTGAGTCTGACTCATCAGCCTGGCACTGGCAGCCCCTCAGAGAACCATGGACCACCATACCGCATTACAATTCACACAACACAGACATACACTGAACTAAAAGGTAAAGGTAAGTGTTGTTTAGCGTCCAACGTCAGCACTATGTTGGCTGTGAGTGAGGACAGGGCTCAAGACTAACGTCTGACAGGTTTACCTGCTAACACACAGAGACAATGCGGTTCTTGAGTTCCTGTTGAGTAGTTTTTAACATCCAACGTCAATACTCGTACATAGGTTATATTGTGGAGGACGGGCCCCAAGACGGACGTCTGACAATTCTGACACAAAACCCTCACCGAACCCGCCATAAAACATTATTTTGTTGTAAACGCTGACTGCTGTTGACACATTGATATGATTTAACATAGAGCTGAGTGTATTTCAACCCAAACAGGAAAACACGAATTAAAACAATAATAAAAACAAATCAAATCAATATAATTCAATATCACCCCGAACAGATCACTGTACTATTGTGGAACCTATTTTGAATGCCAATACTTTAGAAACAAGGACACAAATTACCAGAATATTCAGATACGTTGTGTAAAGTGCCCCCCTGAGTACACCATTCATCTGTTGACAAAATCATGAGACAAAAAAAAAAATATCGGATTCATGTTGAGCATGAGAGATGGAGAGAGAGAGAGAGAGAGAGAGAGAGAGAGAGAGAGAGACAAACAGACAGACATACACAGACAAATAAGGGACAGAACGAGAGGCAGGGAAGAGAAAGAAACAAACGCACAAAGAAAAACAGATAGGCAGACAGTGTACCCCGCCCAATGCCCACTGATGCACTCACCTCATCATTGTTGGCCCCCTTGAAGTTGAAGAGTGCCTTCACGTGCTTAGGCGACTGGCCCGTGAGCGCAGCGTGCCCCGTGTGAGCGGCTTGTCCCCCGCTGTCTGTCATGGCCGCCGAGTGTCCCCCCTGGGGGTGAGGGAACTTGGGCTGCGGCCGGGGGGTGGCGGGGACTTCCAGCTGAGGGTTACGGGAACGTTAGTTAGGCATGTACACAATTCTAATTATTAACATAGTACATTACTAATACCGAGTCCACCATTATTATCTCGGTACCTCCGAATAGTGTTTCCGCCTTAAAATTCATGACTTAGGGCCCAGGTATACTGAGCCAGCGCAATTGGCGCCTGCAAATTGAAATCGGTTGAAGGATTATATACACTGCTCCCGCCAACGCTTCGTTTTCATAATAATATAATGAGTAAACACTCACTACACAGATATAACAAGGCATCGGTCTCGTTTGACACAGCCTAATGTAGCACTTCGATCTGGCGATGGGACCCTGGACTTGGACCCATCAGTTAGTGAGTGAGTGAGTGAGTTTGTTTTTACGGCACGTAAGCGGTAACAGCTATATTGTGCCCATGATATCCTAGGAGATTAAATATTTACTACATTACACAGTAGTAGCAACAGTGAGTCCTTAATCTCTCTGAGTGGTAAAAGCATAAAAATTGTGCGTAAAAAGGGTGGTTATAGGTAAAGAATATATACAGTAGTTTACAAGATCCATGTGTGACATTGGCCCAATCAGCTTCAGTTGCGTTTGTTGTTTAGAGTCTTACGTCAGCTGTTTACAGGTTATTATTGATTGGAGGATGTAATATACTAGATAATTATATAAACATCGCCATACAAGTAATACAATTAGAGTGAGTATTCAGATGCATAATTCAACACATGACATTCAAAATGTCTTTCATTTTGTGGAGCCAGCTTTATTCAAGAACATAAACCCAAACTCGGAAGAAAAACAGAAAAGCAAAGATAAATAAATAAATAATAAAAAAAAAAACCCATTGCAGCTGAAATATTAATATTCTGTCCAACAAATTAACGCGGTCCTTACTATTATTACATCGCAGGAACATGATTATAATCTTAAGATAAAACTGTTCTTTTGGGTTGGAACACCAAAGATTACTATGGTTTTTATCAATTAAGTATACAATCCTATAATCAATCAATAAAGCGGAAGAACCACAAAATAATGTGATGCCATTTTATGAATAATTCCAGTGTCCAAAAGAAGGTATGTGCGCTAAAAAGGGGCTTTTAAGCCGACCAGAGCCCTAGCAGCTAAACGGAAATGTATCGAGAGATATGTGGAGAAGTATCCAGCAACATGGCGTGGTCTCTATTTCTATGCATCTTTAAGACGCTTCCAGAATATGAATACACAAGTTTCGAGAAAGTCATGTCCCATTAAGTTAAGACGCCCGTATGGATTAAGGTGATCATGTATTCATTTTTAATATATTCGTTCATTTCCTATTGATCATACTTTGGCTCCAAACAAAACAGACAAACAAGTGTGTTTGTGTTTATAAAATAAAACATAAATCAATAGTAATATAGCAATAATAATACGATCGATGACAATTGGAGGATAGAGAGAGAGTGAGAGAGAGAGAGAGGGAGAGAGAGAGAGAGAGAGAAGAGAGAGAGAGAGAGAGAGAGAGAGAGAGAGAGAGAGAGAGAGAGAGAGAGAGAGAGACAGAGAGAGAGACAGACAGACAGACACAGACAGACAGACAGACACAGACAGAAACAGATAGACAGAGTCAGAAACTAAACAGATAGATCAAGATGGATAGACATGCAAACCCCATCTCACCTGGAGTGTTTCTATTGGCTCGTAGTCATGGTCTGGACTGCCGCTCTTGTACCTGAGTCCATGTGTGGGTGGGGGGTCAGCCCGTGACCGCGGTGAAACTGAGAGGTTACTACTACTGCTGCTGCTGCTACTGGTGGTGCTGGTGGTAAGCTCTCTCTGGTCTTGCCGCCTGTCCTGGCTGGGCTCGGTCTGGGGCTTGGCTCTCACTGGGGACTGGCCGGCTGACCGCGAGCCGAGCTTCTGGCCCTGGTGGTGCTGCTGTAGAAGTGGACGGTGGCCGTGGTCAGCCTTGAGGTGGTCGGCAGACCTGGGCTTGGTCACCGGAGACTGCGGCTCGGACCGCGCCTGTGCTAGAGGCTGTTGCTGTTGCTGCTGCTGCCTGGGTCCGTGCACAGGCGACTGGGTCTGGGAGCGTGACTCTGACCGCGCCGTGGACTTGTAGGGCGACGACGGGGACGCGGCTTGGTCGAATCGGGACTCGGCCGCGGCGGATCTCAGCTCTGATATGAGCACGGAGAGGTCTGGGATGCGGCTGGTGGAGGCGACTGTGCCGCCTTGCTGAGGTTGTTGATGCTGTGGCGATGGTGGGTTCCACTGAGCGAGTCCTCCAGCAGTAGCTGTTTGGGCTGTGTCTCTCACCGGTCGCTGGAACGGCTTGGGCTTGCTGAGCTGTATCGGCGGGTTGCCTCCCCTCGCAGACGACGGTTGAACTCCAGGGCTACTAGGGGTGCTGTCGTCGGTTTCACTGGCGGGCGCGGGCGGCCAGCGAGCCTTTAAGTTCAACTTCTGCGGCGCGTTTGACGGCAGCTGTTGCTGATCGCTCTTCTTGATGACGGAGTAGTTGAGCTCACGCACGGGGCAGGATACCGGCGAGCCGGTGGAGTCTGTCGGGGATGGGGAACTGTCGTCCCGACTGGCAATTCTGGGGGGAGAGCGTCTCTGGGGGACCGGGGACTTGGGGACCTGAGGGGGGCTTTGTTGTCGCAGAGAGGCGGGGGGGGGGCGCGGGGGAGAAGTCACCTGCTGGTAGAGGGCTTGGTCTGTATGCTGCTGGTGTCTGTGCTGATAGTGAGATGCTAGTGTGCGCGCACTGGAGCCTACCTGTTGGAAGTTCAAATCGTCAGAGTCACTGCGGAACTCTGCGCTTAGTCTGTCAGGTGACTGCGGTCGCTGGGAGGACGAAACAGCGAGGGGATGTTGCTGCTGCTGCTGCTGCTGATGCTGCCTGGACAACTGCAGAGGTGAATTTCCGCCACTGCTGCCCTTAGGACCTGAAAAGAACGGGGAAGATGGGGAAGGCAGAAAGTGTGGTGAGTCTAGAGAATGAGAGAGGTCTTTGTAGAACGAAGGTTTCGGTGCCAATTGCTTGCGCGGCTGCTGGTAGTGGCTGTAGCATCCGCTGTCGCTGTCTCCAGTGCCGCCGCCGCTGCTGCTAGTCACGCTGGCTGAGTCGCTGTAGGAGCTGCAGTCGCTGTAGTCACCGAACCCCGTGGACCTGGACCTGTCAGAGTCCACGTAGTCATAGAGGCCGAGGTTGGGGTCCACGGTCTCCTCCACCACAGGGAATGTCTGGTGGCTGCTCACTTCCCTTGTGGCGACTCCTGGGGATCTTACTTGATCATAACTACCACCACCTGGACTGTTCCCGGGCTGTCTCACAGAACTTGCTTCCCGACTGTCTACAGATCGCGCTTGCCTTTTCTCTCCGCTGGCATGCCTGACCCTGCTGCCGGGCTGAGGTTTGGATACGGGGCTACCGGTCACCAACTGTGCGGGGTTGTCGTAGTCCCCGAAGGATACGACCTGGTCCTCCAAGCCGGTCTGTTGGCTAGACACTGGGGCGCTGGTCTGCTGACCATGGTGACCAAAGGTAGCTCTGAGCTGGCGCTGGTGTGGGAACCTGGGGGTGTCGCACTGCCCAGCCCCAGCACTCGGACCTCTGGACGCCTGGCCAGTAGGGTCACCATAACCGGACGGGGAGTGAGGACTCCCCGGGTGCTGACCGGGCCTGGCCTTCCCCTGGTCTCCCACCAGCTGCTTGGTGTGCTCGGACAGCGGGGGCGCGTCCAGCGACGCGATGAAGTCGTTGATCTCATTCACAATGTCGATGTAGTCCGTGGGGAAATCACCGGAGTTGGCACTGGCGCCGCCGGCACGGCCAGCCATTGTCGCCCACACGACACTCGGAGGGCGGTGTTAAGACACATACAGTTGACCATTAGCGCTTTGCTCGGTCACAACAAAACCGAAGTAGTTCATTTTAAAAACATCCATATGAAGTTACCAATGAAGTAAAGTACAGTAGTAAAAAGTTGGTGCTTGTTGGGGCCATAAATAATCGCAGTAGTGAACTATAAAACATCCATAAAACAAATTAGTTATTCGTTAGACTTAGCGCTCAGATTAGCGAGAATTGAATAAGCATAAACACAGGCTCGGTTGCCATACCGTCACAGGTTCCAATGGATAAAGAGAATTGAGCCCTAAAGATGGTCGACCTTAAATCTAGTTCTGTTTTTACTGACATCCAATATTTGGCCACCAATCTGACTCCTTATGTACAAAACCTATCAGTTTAGGAACATGTATCAAAACAACAAGTTCTCTCTCGGTCTATGCACAACTCGTATGATGCTACGTGAATCATACAGAATTCCAATCATCTGATGTAAGATAAATAACATATAAATAAAACAAATACACATCTTTTCCATTTCTTTTCAGTTAAGCGCACAGAAAAGCAAATACCTATGTAAATGACTGTAAATCATTTTCCGTGTATAAACTAAGAACAAACTACGGAGCTTTGGGCTGCAAAACTAGTATTGAGTTACAATCTTTCACAAAGAGCGCTTTGTTTCTAAATCATTCCCAAAATAATTTGACGCCACCAACCTGCATTTATGCGACATGTAACATCACGCGGAAAGTTGCTGAGTGGTATCAGTGGATGATACCGGTACGCCCTCTGTCTTCTAATTAAATTAGCTACGGATCGACACAAAAAATAAGCATTCGAACTCGGATTCAGATTGTTATAGCGCTTCGTTAAAATTTATGAGTAGTAGTTGTTGAGTTGGTTTAACGTCCAACATCAGCACTATAAAGGCTATATTGTAGACGGGAACAATTTCTGAACTGAGAAAACAGGAACGCACTTGTTTGTAACATATCACCAAAAGCATTGTGGAGAGGTGGAAGAGCACAAGAAAATCTTCATCACTGCGCAAGGTTCGCCATTACAGGCATGGTAATCCGGTGCAGCGATTTGAATTTGCTTAAGTGTAGGTATTAACGTTTACGACTTTTAGTTTTACGGTGATGTTTAAGCGTCAAGCGGTTTTGAAAGATACCAAGAGTAAAAGTTAAGCATGTACCAAAGTGATAGAAATGGTGAGCCTCAGGTCCTCTATCTTAAGATGTAAGTACCGCAAGGCTTTTTAAGCAAAATCAAACATAAAACAACAACAGAAAGGAAAAGTGAAAAAACATGGATGTGGTCCCGATCAATAAGAAGCACACGAGCAGTGGTCACATATGGCAAGACCTAAGAGCCCCATGACTGTTCAGGCAACATCGGCTTTGGTACACGATATTCAGCTGCTATCCCTAGGTCCCTAGCTAAAAAATGAACTAAAATATAAAGAGGCTTTTAGGGATTTGCATTTCTCTTCTGACAGTAACTGCTGAAAGAACTCACAGAAGAACGTTCTAAATAGAAAACGTGTGGTGTATCAAGAAAGAAATGTTGCGAATGGATCAGAAGAAAAGATAACTTGATGTAAAGATTATGAAATTAGGAAGTCGTGGATACATCATAACCGTTCCTTGTTATTATGGTGAATAAATGAATGGATAGAATGATATAAGAGGTATCGAACAATGCACAGCATGGGTAGGACTTATGCACGGGCACGCACGGCGCCGAAACAATAGGCAGCAGACGCGCGATCTTGAGTCGAGGAGAATAATATTGTCATCAAAGAACATAAACTTACACCATAGAGAGTAAGACAAAGAGAGAAGAATATAAACAGAAATGACATTGGGCGAAGGAGAGAGAGATGGAGAGAGAGAGAGAGAGAGAGAGAGAGAGAGAGAGAGAGAGAGAGAGAGAGAGAGAGAGAGAGAGAGAGAGAGATGCTTGCAATAACTTCACAATTCTTGTTGATCGAGCGATATTCCCATCATTAGAATTGAACTAGGGCAACTCCAAGGTAACCTTTTCTCTGAAGGGCAATACCTGGTCCAAACATACGGCAACCTGCGAATGGGTGGATCGTCGATTTCTACATAGCCCACGATATATATAAGAAAAAAAAATCGCGGAAAATAACTCTTGACACCTCAAGAATCCTGTGGTGAGATAGGGAGAGATGGAGAATGCACTCTGGTAATCAAACACGCTGAATTCCTCACAACAACACATCATAACACTTGACGACTTCTATCTCTCTCTCTCTCTCTCTCTCTCTCTCTCTCTATCCCTCTCTTTCTTGCGGGGGCGAAACCCAGCTTACAGCCATACGGTACGCAATAATATACAACCTGAAGAGCAGTAAAATGTCTCCGGGTGAACTTGGCATTGCACTGATATAGTCAGGAAGGATCCATCGCCTTCCAGGGTGTCAATGCCTTTTCTACAAAAGCAGGTGGAGTAATGCCGACTGAGTGGTACACCAGTTCATATCAGTGCCTATAATATAGTGCTGATGCTGGACGTTACACCAACCCAACAACAGCAACAACAACAACATGGAAGTGCTCCCCCAAACAATGTAAGCATCGCGAGAGAAAAACGTGTGTATATTATCTGGGTTTCAGTATTATTATAACCATTATTATTATTATTATTATTAGTAGTAGTAGTAGTAGTAGTAGTAGTAGTAGTAGTAGTAGTAGTAGTAGTAGTAGTAGTAGTATTATCATAACAATTATTATTATTATTATTATTATTATTATTATTATTATTATTATTATTATAAATAATACATTGGTATTTATAAAGTAGATGCGATTAAGATCTAGAGGGTGGCGAGCCAATGCTAACTATGGACTTCCATTAAATGCGGTATGGAGGCAAGAAATCCTCTTCACGATATGAAAGACCTCGGTAAACAGAAAATTGCACTCGTAAATCATAAGATGCCTTTGGCATGGGAACCACAAGGTATACAAAGAACTGTACGCCAAGGTATCCTAGATCACATACGCTATGCGTCGCTTTAAGAGAACGAGAGAAATGTCTTAGAGGCAAAAATCTCAAGGTGTAAAGAGAAAACATTCTTTTTTGGCAATTAGCCACATATGTCCCTTCCTCGTTCCCCGAACTGCAACTTTTCTGTCCAGTATGACTGTTCATGTCAAACATTAAAGAGTGTGGTCAAAAAAATTAATAACGTATTTACAAGTCATACACGGATTCAATAAAACATTGGGAAAAGGATGCTACAAGGTGAGGTTATGGGGAACAATCAACATGGAACAAGTTTGCTCAGTAAGTAAAGGATTATGCTAACAACCAGGAAGGTCGAGGTTTAAACCTCAGCTTATGCCCCAGACAAATTAGTATTTTGCTCCTAGACCAAAGCCGCCGTCTTCATGGAGTACTATTAGGGAGACCAAAGAGATCTAAACCTGATAAAGTAAAACTCACAATTTAGAAAAGGGCAAAGGTTCTTAGAATTGAAGAAATATAAACAGATTGAAAACGACGCACGCCAGCATACCATTGCAGATGCTGATAGATTGGAACAGAGTACGAGATATTTACAACAGACCAACCGATTTAGTTTTAGTCACTTTAATTTAAGCATCTTTTTTATACAATGCTCCAAGTCCAAGCACAGTCTGTACGAATTTCTAAAAAATGTGGCACTCGGTGGTGCTTTTCTGGAGGGATTATGTTTTGCAATCTATACTAAACATTTGGTACCAGTGATTTGCACTCGTAATATCCGACAACATCGCCGTTAGACAAATTAATATTTCGACAGGCCGTGTAATGTATTCCTGCGTCGGCTATGCGGGCCTGGTTGACGACGCCCTGTGAGAAATGTCACCAGAACTCGGCATTTCACCGATCACCGCAGTGTGCCTGGGGATCAACAGCACTGGCACCAGAGGCGGGCTACAGTACATGGCTGCAGTGTGGGGTACCCTTAAAGATCACCCCTCAGCAGTATGTTAGATCTCTTACAAAACTCATGCCCATGGCCGCAGGCGTTCCATTCAATTGACATTCGTTTCGCATTGTTTTCTTTTGATTTCGCCTTATGTGAAACCCCTTACGGCGTTAATTTTTGGCATCTTATACAGGCGGTTGTGCTATACCGTTGTTCACAATATATACGGCTTAAAACCGCAAAAAACAAGATCTAAGGTAACAGATACACATTATTCAAAAGCAGCTTTGTGATGTTGAACGTGATATATACAACCTGCGACATGACGCAAAATGTATATTGTGTAAAAACGCATAACCATCGCGAACCTTTCAAGATTTGTTTACCCCTATTAGTATTACGGTCTTTGGCGGATAAATTTATGATTGTGCGACGACCGAAGACTGATTAATCAGTCGATAAAAAAATGAGATTTGGTAGAGACACAGAAAGACACAGAGAGAGAGAGAGAGAGAGAGAGAGAGAGAGAGAGAGAGAGAGAGAGAGAGAGAGAGAGAAAGATTCAGCCAAACAGAGACAAATAGGGGAAACAGACAGACACAGAGGCAGTTGAGTTATAAACAAAACACACGGAGATAAAGAGATAAACAGAGACAGATGGAGATGGAGACGATGAAAGGCGATTCGGTATTGACAGTGCAAAATATCGACAATCGTGAGAGAATTTAAAAATAAACTGTGCACACGCCGGTGTAGCACGCCACCCTGACCGGGCCGCCAGGGCTACTCAGAGTTCGCCTGGCGGCCGCCAGCCAAACTCAGGAGTCTGTCTGGCGGCCGCCAAAAGCACTCTTGGGTATCTCTGGCGGAGGCCAGGAACACTCTATCTACGCGAAACCGACTCTGACTTTTTTGTTGAGCCAGAGAACTGAAAATGTATAACAGAATATCTTTTTTTAAAGTTGTGCATACGTCTTAAGCTTTCACGGCCATAATTATGCATCAAAACTAATAGAAACTCAATTTAGACGACCCAGAATGCGTGAAAAGCTCAACTCCGCCAAAATTGTATAACTTAGATCTAGCATTCAGTCACCCACGCCCCCGCTAGATCTACAGAAAAATTAGAGTCTTTTTCGCGTAAATAGAGTGTTTCTGGCGGCCGCCACAGATACTCTCTGAGTCTGTCTGGCGGCCGCCAAGTGGACTCTGAGTATCGTTAGTCGATGAGTCCGTGTGGCGTGCTACACCGGCTTCAACTCACAAGTGGTCCATGGTACATGAAGCCAGAGGGCTGACAAGATGAACACATATGGTGAGGCACCTCGTTCGCTTCAGGGATATGCAAATGTGTCGCGAAAAGTGATGACATTAACCAGGGCAAGCGAGAGACGGTTGGAAACAAACAAACAAAATACCCAACCAAATTTCAACACTAACTCACAATGGGAGAGAAAGAGAGAGAGAGAGAGAGAGAGAGAGAGAGAGAGAGAGAGATAAAAAGCAAAGCAAAACAACATCAAGAACAACAAAATTCAAAGAATGCCGAAATACAAACACTCTAGTTTTAGTGCATGCACTGCTATACTGTATGCCTGCATATCCAGCATGCTGGTTCTGCTTGTACGGTAGGAAAGTGTATAGTGTGACTGTTGGAAGAGACGACCGGGCAGATTGATGTGTTCGACAGGTGAGATGCGGCCAGGAGAGAAAATACATGTACATGTACACGTATCTACCTTTGAACATAAAAAAATGAAGAAAGTAGGCAACATGAATCACAGGCAAGAACCGGGCAAGAATCATGGGCTAAACGGACAAGGCGGTACCATAGGGAGAAAAAAAAAAGAGAGAGAGAGAGAAAGAGAGAGAGAGAGAGAGAGAGAGAGAGAGAGACGTATAGATAGAGGACATACAGATAGACACACTGCAGGAAGAGAATGAAAGAGAGAAAGGGAGAGGTAGAAAAGGGGGAGACATAGAGAGTACTCGGTGACTGAATAAAAGAGAGTTAGGCGAAGAGAGATTGAAGAAGAGATCTAAAACTGGAGTAAAAAGTAGGACATTTTCAATTAAGACAGAGCTTGATGAGGGCGTGAATCTGAGAAACCTAAAGAGAAATAAATAAGACTGATATAAAACAAGGTTTATCGGTGTTCGTCTCTCCTTCTATCTGGCTTGTCGTAAACAGCGGCGACGGCACCGTGACTCATCCCGGACCAAGCCACAGGTTCATACATAAAATATATGTGCTACCGTGTATCTATAGAGGTTCCTAATGGTCGAGCCGGCGAGATATGGAATCAGAAAGAGGATAAACAAAATAAATAAAAAATGTATAGCACCCATTTGAGCGCCGTGAAAGTCAAATTTAGGCGATTAGTACCAGAATCGATCAATTTTGTTGGGTTTATAAAGTTTACAAAAGATCATAAAATTTTACTCTAAAATGGGGCTTTGTCAAATCACTTCTTATTCTAGTTGTTGAGCGTCTGAAAATTGAATAAAGGCTATTGGTATCTGCAGTGTTTGCGATGAATAAACAATTTCCTCCAAAGGGTTTTGCCAATCATATTCCGTCAAAGACAAGAGGGTACGGAAACAGACAATCGCAACAATCGTTTCAACAACTAAAACCTCAGAAAGGTATAAAAATAGAGAAAAAAAAAGTGCAATTAAGATTTGTATTCGCCAGATCTATCATCCAAGGAAAAGATTTTGAGAATAAAACATGGTAAATCATTATCATTCCCCGCATATTTATTACGATTTACATTGTTTTTATCTCAAAATCTTTCCATTGTTGTTTTTTCATGTTCTTCCCGTAATACCGATAGTCTATTTTATTTTTATACAACACACTCTCTAGAGACATTATAAAATTCGAACGATAAAATAATGAACGACCACACATAAACCATCAAGAATCGCCGAATAACTATAACTATTAAAAGTTACTATTACTTCTAGGTTGAATTGCAAGCTTTAAAATAGTGTGCGCTGTGAAAAACACACCGTCGCAAAAGTTAGTCTAAAGACTAACAGGAAGAAAAGAAAAAAAAAACAGAATGCTCAAAGTTGAAATCCTTGGGATAAGCACGAGCGTTATCTTCCGACGAGTACGTAGGAGTGATGAGAAGAACTTCAAACAATTTCTACCGACAGTGCTCCATCTTTCAATCCTGGGAAACCTGGATACACTGACCTGGAACCTGGCCAACATGGGAGATTTTGTTCGGGCCGACATATTATCCAAAGGGGAAAACATGTGTTGGGAAAACTACTAGTGTTTAGATTAGATTTAGAACACTTCCGGAAAATGTGAAAAGTAAACGAGTACAATATGGAACAAAATGTAAAAACAAGACCGTACCGACATACAGGGTTATCTTTGCTCTGTTATTTATACTCAAAGCCTATGTATAGCCACTGCTGAAAATTATTTATGAACCCCCAAGAACTAGATAATTCCAATACATTTCTCCAATTGTCTGCCAATAAGTACATGTATAAGTGTTAGCACGACATTGTTGCCTTGCCACGGTAGAGTATAGACATAGACAGGAGTTAATTTAGAGATCAGTTGAAAAAGTATCAGATGATCATTTCATGTATACTGATTCGCAAATAAATTACACGCCTATGGTTTAAAGAGAAACAAAACAAAATTGTAGAGAGAGAGAGAGAGAGAGAGAGAGAGAGAGAGACAGAGAGAGAGAGAGAGAGAGAGGGAGAGAGAGAGAGATCATGATGCGTATTGCGACCCACTCACTATAAATCCCGGTTAAATATAGACCAAAGAAACGACCCGTTAAAAAAAACGACAGAACATGAGATGTGACGACTCTGAACATTTCCTGCAGGAAATGGCACCATAACTCTATCATCATCAGAGACTGGGGCGCTGCTACGGAGCTAGAGGGAACTTTTGAAGTACCTGTACCTGCGAGTTAGGTCTTTGCATAGTGGTAGGGTACTATTAATAAATCCTAAATACCTAGTGGACATTAAGGAGGGATGGGACGGAAAAGAGAGAGAGAGAGAGAGAGAGAGAGAGAGAGAGAGAGAGAGAGAGAGTGATAGAGAGAAAGAGAGATACAGGCACACACAAAGATAGACAGAGGGAAAAATAGAAAGAAAGAACGAGGCTAAGAAGAAAAGTCTCTATAGACGTTATGAATATCAATAGGACGATACGCGTACTTCCCAAAACTCTTGTGATATATATATATATACGTGGCCATACTTAAAAGTAAACCAAAAAAGCGAAAACAAACACACAACAAAATTCCACAACACAAAAGTAACATAAAATTGTGAATATTGTTTTAGTTTATCAGGAAATGAGTGCACATTTAAAAGAGAGATCTATTAAAATGACTCAAATAAAACAACGAGACCCAACCACAAGGAGGGCGTAATCGCCAGGGCTCGAACCACGTACCTACTGCGTCGGAAGCCAATGTTCTACCCCAGGGCTGCCCCCCGACCCCTCTTTTCAAAAACACAGAACACAGTATAATTACATAACAAATCACAAGCTTTAATGAAAACAAACACGAATCTCTGCTTGGCTTTACTCTCTACATTCATGTGGGTACTTTAATTCAGAATTCCACGTTATTATTTCCGTGAACAAAACACATTGAGATTTGAATAGATAGTAGAGATTTGCAGTCGAGCTCACCACACAAACTTCCACTATGAGGACCTTGCATTCATTTCGTATTTCGCATTCCATGCATTATTTGTTTTTTCATTGTTAACTTCTCTGTTTTGCAGATGACCCGTCTCAATCCCACGATCGAAGAAAAAAACAAGCAAAAAAATAAACAACACAGATTGATTTATATTTCAACATCATGTAAAATGTTCATATTGCTGTAATGCACACCATAGAGAACAGATTATTCACTATAAAAAGATTTCAGACATAACGTTTATGAATATAGACCCAGACGATTGTTATCACCGATCTATTAAGTTTCATTATACCTTAATAATCTTGCTGCAATCAGATGGATTAATTTTTTTTCCTCCTGAGCGATAAGTACTGATAGTAGGCCAGATTTCTTCACGTACATATTCAACAACTTATCTACCTAGCAGAAAGGTTCCAAGACTAATGTCTAACAATTGTACGAGTTACCACAAAGACAGCGGGCAACCAATACATGTATTTCTGCTGACACAATAAACATTATATATTTTGCCCACAGTGACAGTGGCAGGTGACACTGATCCAATGTTTTTGCCAAATTGTGCATAATTATGTTTTATCTTGTTTGTTTAAGTTTTGGAACAGATAATGCGCAATTCTAACCATTGAGACTTTTTTCCAGGTCATGACACATAAGCAATTGGCTTTTTGGTTATTCAAGCAGCCCACAGTTTTACACACGCAATGCGCACTTGAACACAATAGAAACTCAAAAACAAAGTAAAGCTTGCAGGCGTAAGGTAGATAGTCAGTAACTAATAGCACGGCATCCTGATCTATCTTTCTCCTCCTTCTCCCCCTCTCCAATTACTTTACCACGCTTTCCATATTTCGCAGGTGCGGTCGCAATATTTACTCACACTGGGCCTCTTGTTACACTACAGACTTCAGAGGGGCGAAGAGCTCTAGATCTGGAGCCAAACCCGAGATTTACCTGGCCAGGGACTACTGTTACAGCCTTACACGCAGCCGCCAAATGTACGTGAAAAAAAAGCGTACTTGTACAAGGTTTGGTCCTACATTTTTTAGTTAATTTGAACGATCTGGTGTTTTAGTTCGGTTGGCAGTTATGGAGGTAGGCTCTGATAAGATCGAAAGAGGCGTGAGTGATGGCTGAGGATACTGCAAGAGCCTCGATGCAACTCCACTGTACTGTGTTATACAACCCGCCTGGAATTTAGGTCATTCGCCAAGGGAGGGTAGTTTGAGTGCTCCAGCGTTGTGGTGTCTTTTTTATTCTTCTTTCCTTTTTTTTTATTATTTTGGTTTTGTTTATTTTTTTTCCCCACGATGAGAACATGATGACAGAGTGAATTCTTTGCGAGAAAAAATTAGGAGCAAAAGAGACAAAGGTGATAAGGAAAATGTGAGAGAGGAAATAATATGTCTGTATGAATGATAGATAGATACATGTATATAGATAGGTTGTTGAGTTGGTTTAAGGTCCAACATCAGCCATACATCTGATATAGATAGGGAGATGATAGATAGATAGATAGATAGATAGATAGATAGATAGATGGATATGTGTAGATCGATCGATAGGTAGAAAGATATGGAAAGACAAGCAGGTAGAGAGAAACAAAGACAATGGAGGGGAAAATTGGTGTCTTCGATCGTACGCACAATTTATACTTTAAAACGAAGAAACATAATTTGGTTGTGATGTGAGTCGAGCTTCTACTCTTATGGAACAAAATGCCCCCAGCTTTGTTCATAGCAAACAGTCGGTTCTACAGAACTTCAAATTCCATATCTAGATCTAAATGTGAATAATCACTATGGAACCGACGAGAATTAGGATTCAGCAGAAGCTATAATAGTTACACAGTCACAAGATCTTCAGCCAACTGAGGCGAAAATCTGCTGGCTCGGACCTGAAGCCTTCTCACACTTTACTCGCTCACTGTTCTTGATCAGTTTACTAGGCCGAAACCTGGGGATGATTCAGGTAGACTCTCAGGTAAACTGATCAGGGCCGTGAGTGACCACACAGACCACCCCTCTGGTACAACAGTCCACGTGAGGCATGGGCAGCGACGCCCACATAATGGGAACTCGCTTAAACGATACAAGAATAGCCACACGTTGAGTTGTATTCAGTTAGTTGCGTCGCCGATAACGTCAACACAATAGGCTATATTGTGGATGGGTCCCAAGACAAACGTCTAACAATTTTCCGCACTGCCACAAAGAGACAGTGAGGGGAGACATGAGCTCCTGTCTGAGTCAGTCACATTATGTTAACATATAACGATGGAATATACCGTAGGTAAATGATCTACATCTTGAGGGGGAGGACATATTTAAAAGGTAGTGATGGGAAAAGAGTGAGAATTTTTTTATCAGGAAAGACAGTTGGTTTAACTACGAAAATCTTAGAGGATATTGCTTTTCATTCTTCAAAAACAACAAAAAACACCAATGATATAGAAAACTATTCATGCGCTGTGAAGAACCACAAATCAAACGATACAGAAGCGGCAAGTATTTATGCCCTGAGTACGTACAGGGTACAAAAAAGAGAGGATGATATAGTTAAAGGCTTCACGGCGAAGATGTTACGTATATGGCTTCACCTCTTTAATTTCAAAGTCACCATAGCTACCAGTATTAAAAGCACTGTGAGCTCTTTTTTTATCACTGAATCTATGCTCTGTGGTACAAGGAATTATTTAAAATAGAAAGGGGTAGGGAAGACGGCCCAAACACAAAGAAAAAAAAAGTCATTATCCAAACAGTCACGCTTAAGATTTACATAAAATCCTGTCAACTGTAATACTGAGGCGTTGTCAAAACGTTAGGTAAGATACATGTATAGGATTTATAAGGAGGTGAAAACATAAAAAGGCACGATGCTACAAGTACAATAAGTGAATAAACTGATTGTGTGTTCGTTTAAAGTGTTTGTCTAAGTAAATAAAGAAACGCGTAACCAATGCTGATTTTTATTTATTGTTCTGCTTGTGAGGTATAAGAAAAATCTCACAGATATAAAAAGAACTAAACATCAGCTTATATACTATACTAGGGTATATAATGCATCTGTTCCGAGCAGTGGAAGAATGTATGATTGAAGAAAAACACATATGACACAATAACACAAACAATGACTTCATAAAGTTAAATCGGGTGTCATTTATCATAGAACTAACTTAACCAATGACATTAGATAAACAAACCCGAGGTTAAAATCCGATATCTTGCCTTTAATCAATTCAAAGATAAACATTGACCTTTCTTCGTATCCTAAAAGTTATTTACAGTATATCAATGTTGTAACGATGGTGATATCATATCTTTACTGATAAAGTTTTCGTATCCTAAAAGTTATTTATATCAATGTTGTAACGATGATGATAACATATCTTTACTGATAAAGTTAAAATAAACAAAAACATAATATGGCAATGGCTGTCGGATCGAGCAGGATCTAAGCTAACGCTACCGCCGAGAAGCTGGAAGAATGAGGCTGCGTATCAAATGTATTCAAATGCGCAAGGTCTGGGTTGGATCAACCCAGACACGGGATCACGATGATGATGAGGAAAACAAGAACAAACAAAACAATACAAACAAAAAACTAGGAGAAATACACGAATGGCGCACGCCTTCCTATATTCGGAGAAAGAGATATTTTTTCCTTTACAAAATTGAAACAAGAGATTAGATCTAGGGGTAGCCTTGGCAAGATAGAACAAATAAATAATGGCGTCTTATGTGAAGAGATATGCATAGAAGGCCAGGGGGCGGACCTTTTTAAGGGGGGGGGGGGGGGGCAGACGAAGAAAAGAAAGAAAAAAAGGGGCTGATGTGTGTGTGTGTGTGTGTGTGTGAGAGAGAGAGAGAGAGAGAGAGAGAGAGTCAAGACAATAGACAATAGTTGGCAAACACGAAAGTTACATTAAAGTTGTGGGCGCAAGCGTATTACATCCACGAGACTGGAAAAAAAGATGTTTAAGACTTCAACCAGATAATTATGGCAAACCAAAAAGACACGTTTTTTCATGAAACGGTACACCCATACTCAATTACCCTCAGTTACCACGATCGTCCATTGCATTCCTACATATTTTTATATGAAATAGAAAAAGGGGAAAAAAAGCCTCGTCTACATAATCTACGACATTTATTCTGCATGTTGCAGAGCGATACACAAAAACAACCATGTATATTGCACATTCTAATCCAAATCTACGATATCGTGGCACGGCTTTGAATCGTTAATAATCCTAGGAATGACATGGTTTCCCATTCACAAGAACTCGATGGAATCGTTGATTAAGAGTATGTCACTTAAAAGAGTTTTGAACAGTTTTGGTCGAGAAATCACAGAGATAAATATATTTAAAAATCACAATAATGATCATGTCCATTGAAATTTTGCAAATAGAGATACAAAGTTTAGATAGATACAAATTTTTTTGTGGTAATATCCCTGTAGCGTGTGACTTATTTTTTATCTCTTATACAATGTTTCTCGCGTATCACTTTAAAATTCAAAACGATATTCAGCCGAAAGTAAAAAATGTAAACCGTAGGTCTCTGTGTTTAGCAACACATAGAGCAAACCACAATCAGTGAGTGAATTACAGCTACATCGCTTGTTTTCCAAACCATGAAGAATCCGCGAAATGCACTTCGTGCCACCACACGCGACTCGGCAGCTCGGCTGATTCAAACACATAGACCCAGAGAAGGAAAACATAAGCCTGTTCAAACAATCATCATCAGTCCCGCATACAGAGGCGGGGGTAGGGTGGGGTTGGATTCGGCCCGCTAGTAGATAGGCCTACATTATAGATGTAGAACGAAAACGAGTTGGAGATGGCTATACATAGCGACGGCACAGAGCGAGGGTGGAGATTTGAAGAGCCACTCCAGCTATCGAGATCTGAGCACTATTCCACCCCGGCAGCACTTCACTAGAGAGATAGGTAGAAAAGCTACATAGGCAGCAGGCAGCCAGGCACCAAGAACAGTCGAGAGAGAGAGAGAGAGAGCGTAAGCGATACTTCCATATAGTTTATAAGAATGTAATTAGTATGTCCATAGAGATCTATAGTTTGTAAGCCCGTCTGTTATCACCCCTCCCCCTCTCTCTGTCTCTCTCCCTCTCATTTTCTGTCTGGCTCTCTCTATGTCTGTCTGCCTATATCTGTCTCTCTTTCTAAAAAAAACTCCTATTTTAACATATTCATCCCATCACGCGACCCTACGTTTCTAACCACTCAAGGCCCAACACGCGTAACTTACTACATGTCGTATTGTACTTTACAGAAGTCCTGCACAAATATATATATATAAATCACAATTTTCGTGGCACAAGTTTGTCGAAGTATAACTATAGTTCACGATAATTTCATTATTCTTCTAAAAAAAAGCATAAACTCAATTTCACTACATTTTCTTTCTAAGGTTTTGTCACTGTGCTGTGCCTTTATACATCTGCAACATTATTAGAAGGGGGAACGTTAATGACCCATTTTCACACCGGTGTTATTCGCAAGTTCATCTATTCTTGTTTTCATTTGAGAGTCGCGCTATTATGTGTGTACGTGGTCATTCCAAGTAAAATTATAGCAGTGATCACATGGAGGTTAAGATAATGTATCTGTCAATACACTTTCTATTTTAGTGGCTAGTACTAGTAGCGGTGGGTCCTTAAATGAAACAGACTGAAAAAAGAATGCACGCTGGGTGTGGAAGTGATAGGAATGGCAAGAATTTTCATAATAATTATCAGTAGAATATAAGCTAAAAATACGAGTACTACGTAAAATGGTAATAAATAAATGGTTGGAAAAGTAGAGACAGAAAGTCAATTCACTAAGTGTGTGCTAGTAAAAAGCATAGGCCACATAACGTATGGAAACAAACGGTATCACACAAGGAGCGTCAGATAACTACTATGTCTTTTAGACAAAATGCTGACGTAATGAGTCATGATTAAGGGGGAAAAGGCAACGGGTACATTGTATTTGCTATCTAGACTCGATTATGTATAAACTTTTGCCTAAATGTTTACTGTTTTGAATAAAGACGATGAAAACAACTCTCCGATTAGCACATGTGCATTTTTGTGCACTGACTGAGACATAGTCGACAAGGATAAAACTATTAGCATTCAGATAACACAAGACTCCAATTGTCTGCATTTTTTCCATGCACGGAGACACTGGAGCCAACGAGGATAAAACTGTTGACTGACATTATTATTAACATACAAATCGCGGCTGTGGACAGATGTGTAGTAGCTAACAAAGCGCTAAGCCAGGACTGGGTTTAATGGCATTATGTATTACGAAACGCAGTAAAATAACAACAATGAGTGCTGTACACCGCAGTCGTTTTCTACAATTGGGTTTGGAATAGTTCTTCAGCGAAATTAGTTTTCGTTTTAAACACAACTACGTACTTCGAGTAAACGTGAGTTATGTGGATATACTTTACTATAATTATTATTCCTAATTTCAGACATGAATATTTAAAATATAAAAAAGAGAGATAAATAATGGAAGTGGGGCAGAAAGAAAGAAGGATATTCAGCCCTAAGACAGAGCATTTAAGTTTGAGTGTAATTACACACAATAATACATCTTCTAGTTCGCCACTAACTTGGACTATTTTCATTTTCCCCCATTTAGAAAAATAATTACACATTTGTTTAGTTTAAACAAGAAAAAGATGCAGGTAATTGAAATACAGCCACTCTAAAAGAACACAATTCATCTGCACTGTCCAATTGAAATGTTAACCATATTGACGGCCCGCCAGGTCATACAATTGACTCCTCAAATACACCACACAAACGTTTGTTAGGCTATTGTTCGGGCCTGGTGAATAGTCTCAATTAGTAAGCAGAGATTGGAATTTGGATCACATACATCGCTCTGTGTCAGTGTATCGCCTTTCCGTGTCCACATAGCCAGTTCACTACAATGCGATGTATCCTGGCTGATAAACTGGTGTAGCATTTCGAAGTAAGAACAAGAACACGTCAACACGATGATAGGTGTTTGAAAACCTCGATACTGGCACACAGCGGGTCACCAAAACAAAAAGAAAGGGCCATATCGAACCAATGAGACATGGACAAGCACTATTGACAGCAATGGGGTAGATTCTAACCTCTGGTTAAATAAAGTGCTGAGTGTAAACGATTCAAAGGCTTAGTAATCCACTGTGCTACAGACAATGCACTGCACCACGAAGCATCGCTAAGGTACGGCTGTTGGCATCAGTTGCACCAGTGCTACAGCTGGCGGTGACAGGATCACTATGGATCAAACATCTGACCACGGAGCTATTCCATGATGTCATCAGTTAAGGTCACATTAGAGTGGCACACAGATTTAGATCTATTATATTTGCCCCACCTCTTTCCTTTTTCAAACCCAATGGCATATCAGTATTGACTCTTATACTTAAGATCATGAGCTCATCGACTTGAAATATAATTTGCAGGATCTTCTTAGAAGTGGTACGTTGAAGATAAAATGTACCAAAAGTACCAGAAAACATACAAAGAAGTAATCACAAATCTAAATCTACCTCGTAACCAATATTTAAATAAACACAAGACGGTACGCGGAAAGAGCAGAGAATATTGATGATTTAAATGGGTGTCTAATGTGTGTATTTCTTCATGAACCACATGGGCAGAGTATATTCCTAAAAATAGTGTGACGATCGCCACTTTCTTTTTATAATTAAATTTCAATTGATCAAACACGAGGAAGAGAATAATAGAGATCACGTGACCCATACCGAGATAAGCAGGACGCTCGCACACACGCATGAATAGGACCAGGGCTAATTAGCACTAACAGTTCTTGTTGACCTGTGGCCTTTATCACGCGTTGTATCACCACCAAGGCTGACGCGGAGACGTTGGGACGACCAGGGGCGGTCGCAATGCGCAACAAACCGACAGGACTGGGAAGCAAGCCCATAATGCTCATTACAGTTGTATATATACACTGTACAGTCTATATCTAATCTTATTCGGTCCCCACCTTACGTACATGTGTGTGTGTGTGTACATCCCAGGCTAGATGTCGCCATTTTAAAGCTATACTGTAATAAGATCTCATTGGGTCCGCATTCACATACTAGTTCATGTTCTCTCCATTCCAGAAAGTCGTTTGGCATATTTTGGGACACAACGAAAAGAAAGACATATATCGTAATGTTTTAAAGTGTGCGGGTATGTGAGTATGTTACAGTGTATCAATATTATGAATAAGGACATTTATGCCATGTAGGTTCCTCTAAAATTATTAATTCAGGCCGACTTACTAATCGACTCAGATTATAGTCATTAGAATCAAAGAAATCAGAAGCCATAATTTCAATACTGTATTTGTAATGAAAGACATGGGCGAAAATACGATCAACGAAAATATAACCAAATGGCAAAATGGTGAGGTTTGTGTAAAAATACAATCAGGAACTAAAATTGCCAAAAACAGCTAGGAGCATAAAACTATCGTCGATAATCTTTTAAAGGCCAAAGCCTGTTAAGCAAAACTTTATCTATATATCGGAAATGTTAATGCTGACAGACACTGACAGCGTGATGAAAAGAGTGGAGAAAAAGATGCAGAATCCATGAGACTTTGGCCGTCCAGTTTAATACATGGGATTGTACATTCTAAGGTTTGACGGATATCAACTCAGAGAACTGACAGCTGCAGCCGTGGTGCGGCCCATGGGCGCCAGGAAGCTTCATGTCATGTGTCAATAACACTCACAACAGCTATTATGTCATATATATCAAGAGAGAGGGAGATGGGGGAGAGTTGGAGAGCGAGAGACAGAGAGAGAGAGAGAGAGAGAGAGAGAGAGAGAGAGAGAGAGAGAGACAGACAGACAGAGATAGAGAAAGAATGTCACCAGACTCGAGCATCGTATTGTAAGTGTAACATTATTAATAGAACGATTAGACACTCGAGGGCTCAAATCATAATTGAACTTGCATTATTCGCTACAAACGATATTTCTAATTATTAGGAATTACAATGGATTCACAGCCGTGATTACTTTGACGACAGGTTTTAAACAAGCTGCAAGGCAGTCGACATACTGCAAATAGTATATAATACGATGGTTGGTGTATCAAGAACAATTTTATACATGTACAATGTCAAAATTACATGGCATTTGCAGACCCGAAAAACATCTCCTGCGCAGGGTCCTTAGAGTGAGAATATTAAAACCTCGCGATCTTTTTTCCCTTTTTATTCTAATTCGCGTTCTAACCTAGTATTTTTATACGTGCGTCGGGAAAAATAAAAATCCGCCATAATAGACAACACTTCGGCACACACCCTTTCTTAGCCGTCTGCAAACTTTATGGAGATTCCCGACTGGACAAGCGGTGCGTCATACTGACACCGATCCAACCAGTAGGGGACGAAATGGTACAAATTAATTTATGACTGTGTGCAGGTTTCGGACCGCGCATCTCCCGATTGGGAAACCAACGCTCTACCACTATATGGCTATATGGTTTGTGTTGCTCCACTAACTAAATCTGTTATGGACAGTCACGTCTGAACAGCCCTGTGTATTGCCACATCCGTCATGGCCACAGCAACACACGTTTCTGTCACCGAAGTGAACGTGTCTCTGTATGTACGTCTATCACTCGTCCTCTTTTTTTTTTTTAATCACACAGACAATGAAATATGAAATGTATTTTAAAAAAGTTGTTTTCGATCATAAATTGTATGACAACGACACTAATATAATGTTGTTGAAGATTGAGTAACGAACCTTTATTATTCAATAGGTTGTTTGTGGTTGTTTAAATACATTCCTGAAATGGCGTTCATTTTAAATATATTTTATTGGATCATGATGTGAACCTTTGTCGCATTTCTTTTAAGAGATGAACATTTTCCCAACCAGAATGGCATGATTTACAACTTTCAGTGTCCTGTTGTTAAATGACCCTAAATGCATGATTCCTAGCATTATAGCAGGATCATTAAGATTTAGTCTATCGCGACAATATGCCGCGATTATATTTTCAATTTCTTTCCACAATTGTGGTTCTAACAGACTAAAAAAAGAAATGTTCAATAAAACCAATTCCTTTGCAGTGAACATAATGGTTATTACTTTTTATTGCCATCTTGTGGAGAGTTATAGATGTATGGTAAATATTGTTTAACATTTTTCCTGTGCAAAACACGGGAGTCTGGTCTCCTTAGTGCAATCCAAAGCCAACGCCAAATCTTTTATTAGTGTTTTAATTTGAAATCAATATCACTCATAGTTTTTATTTGAAGGTTGTCAAGAATGAACCTATGCGACGGCAACAGGCATAGCAAACGTGTTTCAACATACACACACACACACACACTTCGATATGTTTCACGGATTAGGATCTGGCTCTATCATATCTGGCTCATGTGTTTTTATCGGATACATTATATAAATAATCGGATAATACCCACACACGCACGTGTGAATGGCAAAAGAAAACGCGTTATTTGTAAAAGTTCTACATTTGCTTCAGTGCCAATGTAGGTGACCAAAAGAATCACGTCATGAACAGAAGCACCTGTCATTTTACACATGCAGGGGAAAATATGTACAAATCTTCCTATGCTATTGCAGAATCATTTTTTAAGGGATACAGTATCCCCTGTATTATTAAAATTAAGCTTGTATGAAAGATCAAACAAGGGAAGTAATAATTCTTCACGACCTGGGACTGAAATATTGAGTTATCGAACTTAGAATCCTATACATTGTACGTGTACTTGACACTGGTTCTAAAGGTTGTCTCTACCAACAGAGAAATGCTGCCTTGATGTATAAAGTAAAGAAAACACAATATGTTATTGTCCGTTAATGATGGTCAATAAGAAATAGTCAGTAATAATTATAAGAACTTTGTTCCTATCATTATTTTCACCATTATCATCATATATATTAATGATATTATTTTTACCATTATTGCTTTCTATTTTGTGAGGTTGCTACACTAATGATTTATAAAACCACAGCTGAAAAAGGTTGCACAATTCAAACCTGCAATGGATCAGTTTCATTCATAGTAAGTAGAGTGATCTATACCATATGGAAGCTTCGTGGAAAAAGCGCCAGCATTAAGTTTATCGTTTTTTAGTTGTTGTTGGTTTTTTTCACTTTTGAGATTTTTATTTACAAAAAAAAAAAAAATATCGTCTTATAAAACAGTCAAATGAGTGTTAACACTTTTTTTAAACTTTGCTTCTATTCATCCATGTCTATTTAACCTGATCACTTGGAGTTAAACAGAAAATTAATTTGTTATTATACTTATTTACATAACATCATCAATTTTATTTTGAACTTAAGAGAAAAATATAGGTCAGCATTAGTAATTACTTATTCATAGAACATTTAATCAAATATATTTCATTTTGTAAATGCAGAAAACATGGCTGGAAGAGTGAAATGAAAAGGAAACTAAAATAAATGTAATCATCATAATATTTTGAACAGAAAGAGCATTAAGTAGGGACGGCAGTTCCATTTTTCTAAAAACTATTTTACATTTGACAAATCTAAAACAAACATACTTATAAAATATAATAATTTTAATCTAATTCACATAAAAAATACACACACACTTTTAAAAACAAATATGTGTGTGTGCATGGGAAAAGGGCCCATATGTCAGTAAACTTGATTTTGAGATATAGGCCAATAAAGGTGAATAGGGTGTTGGGTGTCAAAAACGTAGTTCCAAGTTACAATGTATTTTGAAAGCATATCTGAAAATTTTAGTGTCCAATTTTTAGTTTAAAAGCTTGAAGCCCTATTCGCTCTAAAAAAATCTTAAATTTGTGCTAGAAAAGCTGTTTTTCTCAAAGCTGTGTTTTCGCAATTTGTAGCCTAAAATGTGTAATATCTTGTGACCTAATTAAGATATCTTAAAAATTCAAAAAGCATAATAATCAGCATGATATGAGCAGTCTGGAAATGCATTTATCTCAACATCCATATCTGCCAACATTTGGGCCCTTTTCCCATGCACACACACATATATATTTTTATAAGCTACTGCTATCATATCAAAATTATAGGTACACATAGAATACAATCCTTGCTGGTGTTGTTGTTTTTTAAGTCAAACTGTCACTCACTTTTACTGCACATACATGTACTTACTATCACACTATTAAACAAATTTTAAGGGACATAAAAAAATCAGATAATGGACCCCACTATTGAATAGTATAGACCTTGAAGGATTAAGAATTAACATTTAGTCTATATCCAGATCCAGTCTTAAATCAGATGTCTTATTAAATACCTGTTTCATGTTCTGCACTATTTCACATGATTACTAAAAACATAAAAAGCAAGTCTTAGATTTTGGAAAATGTTCCTCGTTTTCCAACTGATAGCCTAGAGATGTAATTATAGGTGATCAATCATGCTAAAAATCAACAAAACTTTCTTTTTATATAATATTAAATACAAGTCCCCAGATATGATTTTAAAAATATTCATGCGTCGCAACCCCATAAAAATGAAAACACAGTTGAATTCAGATTCCATGTGTTACATTGGTGTTTACATATCTAGATATTATTTTATAATAATGCCTACAATTCTGATTTAGAGTTCTAAATAGATGGTGGTGCCAAGCCTATATTTTTTTATTTTTTTGTTATAAGACACAATAATGATTTTTTACACTTTTTTTTTTACATTGCCTACAGAACTCATCACTTGAGTCAAGGTTTTATTTCATCATGTCTAATATCTCGGACTGCAAGAAAAAAATAAGTATCCTACTCTTACTGTTTCTTAACAAGGCTTTTTCAAAATCTGATACATTTTATTCAAAGAACTATGCAAGCTTCTCATTTTTTGTATTCTTATCTAGGCTACTACTATTCCCAGCTGGGCTGCCATTATTCCCAGCATGTTCTTTTTTTTTTAAGGTAAAAAAAACTGTTATTTTGGATTTGAGGGAGAGCATAACCGAACATTTACAAACATTATTTCCAGTCTGTTTTTATTCATCCTTGAAGTTAAAGTCTATGTGAGGAACAGCCAGTCTGAGAAAAGTTAAAAATACTATTGCCAGGCTGTCTCTTATTTTTAGTTGCTTTTTTCTGCTTTTGTTTTATTTTGATGTTGTTGTTTTTTTTGCTCCATGTTTCTGTGTTGAGTAGTTCTAGCAACTTGAATCTATAGAATCATAGATCTCTTATAAGATCTTTAGATCCCTAACCTAGATCTAGATTTTAACTCTGAGTCAAATCACAGAATGATTACAGAAAACTTGGACATGGCTCGGATTATATAAATTAGTAATTGTCAACCCGGCTGGTAGGTAACTCTGATTTTTATAATAGAGGGATAAATAGGCCTTACAGTTACAGGCCTAATTTTTTAAATTAAAAAAATCACATTTTCAGCATGAAATATTTTAATAAATTGATATTCAGATACCATGATAAGTATTGTGGAGTAAACTTGGTTCCTAGATATACTATTGAACTATGAGAGTGCCAAATTTGAAAAATTATTTTAAAATGTGAAGTAGTTTTTGTTCGACTCATGTTTCTCATCTGTAGGCCTTTGAACTTCATGTTGGTATAGATCTATTGACAATTTAAATCGCATTAAATCGCACTACGCTTATCTAGATCTAGTTCTATTCTAGATAGATCTAGTGACTGACACCAGTCTAGATTCTAATCATAACATAATAATTATTATTTACAGCAAAGACTCAATTAGGCCTAGATTCTAGATTAGATCTAGATCTAGATTAGGCTATAGATCTAGAGATCTATATCTAAAGGAACTACATTTCGATGCTTTTTTAAATAAAGAAATAGCATAATTATTTAGATTTACTTACTCTGAATCGACGCTCAAGAGTCTAGAGCCTCACTCGTCGAAGGAATGGGTTGTTCAATAAATAAACAAAATATAAACAGTTATGTTCACAGCTCAATAAGGAAGCGAATATGGCGGAAGTTAAAATGATGTCATTACAACCGGAAGCGAATGGTAAGGGAAATAATGCTGTTATACTTGTGATGGGGAAATACTGTAAAGCCTCCTATAGATTGTTCTTATCAGTCATCCACTGTCTAAACATACCTGACTCCATTTATAATTTACTTTTGAGTATCGAGGATTGTTCTATGACACTGCATGCTAATTCGTTACCGTCCATCCTTTTTCATTTTAACATTCATTACCCATAATAACTTTAAAACAACTCAAGTCAAATCAACACATATAGATAAGTTTGTTTTCCCTCCAATAGCATGTATAATGTTCTCTGGATAAAAAGCTAGCTTTTTCAACTTTCAATTCAAACAAGTACCGGTGATGAGACTCACATGTTTCTACGATATGTTTGTTGGTGTATCAGAAAATTTTCGCGCTGTATTTTCTTTCATGGAGATTAAAAAAAAAAAGAAATGCTTTTTAAAGAGTATGATGATGATGATGATGATGATGATGATGATGATGATGATGATGATGATGATGATGATGATGATGATGATGATGATGATGATGATGATGATGATGATGATGATGATGATGATGATGATGATGATGATGATGATGATGATGATGATGATGATGATGATGATGATGATGAAATAAAATGATAAAATTTGCCCCGTCAAAAATGCCAGAAATTGTCGCAAAATTTGAGATAACATGATGGGGTACCGCTTTCTTCACGTCGGGGTGACTTTGTGAATCCCGGAAACTTTTTTGTTTCTTTAAAAAATTCATGGAAACATATTTTAAAACAAAAGAAGATAAAGCCCGGATACTAGCGAGCGAGCGAGTTGAGTTGGTTTAAAGTCCAACCTAAGCCTTATATAGGCTATATTGTGGAGGGCTCCAAGACTGACGTATGACAATTTAATGTGTTGCCACAAGCGAGACAGGGAGGAGATACTATGACTCATTTTAAAAATATTCTGAAAATGGAAAGCGCTAAATAAATGTAATTTATTATTATTTATTATGTCTCAGCCGGGCACATCAAGCTGAAACCGACCAAACCAGCAGGGGGCGAAATCGCTAGGTCTCGAACAACGGGCCTTCTGCGTGGGAAGACGACGTTCGATCTACCCCAGGACCACTAGCCCCTCATGAGCGAGCGATAGAGAGAGAAAAGAAAAAGAAAGCCAAGTGTGCGACAGGAGAGAGAGAGAGAGAGAGAGAGAGAGAGAGAGAGAGAGAGAGAGAGGGGGGAGAAGGCATACGAGAAAAGGGGAAAAAATTGAGCGATATGGAAGGAAAGAGAAAGAAAGGTAGATATGTAGACAGTAAGGAAGAAGAAGAAGAACACGGAGTTGGGAGAGCTAATTTTTGCCTCTCGATTCGATCTGTTGTAAACCTGTTTGTACCCAGCCTTTGTTATCTCTTTGGTAAGTTCAGCCTTTGTTATCTCTTTGGTAAGTTCACTGCATTGACAGTTGTGAAGTTGAACTTGAGACAGAAGTGTTGTTATGTTAAGGTTTTTATTCAGTTTTGCCCTTTTTATTTTAATTTCGTAAAAATCGGAAAATTGTCCTTTTCTTACCGAGGCCAACATTAAATTGAGAAAAACCGCGGGGGACAGATGACAAATGACTTCAAGAGGTCAGGTGGTAATTTCATATTTTTATTAATCCGAAAATAATACAAGAAATCGGCATTTACATAATATAAGATAAGATACAAAAAATAAGATACACTTTATTGATCCACAAGGAAAATTTGTCCTGGATTAACAGCACATGATCAATCAGTGCAACATGATATGAACAAAGATATCAAACAACAGGCCTGCAGAGCGAAATAAGATAGGCGCAAAAAGTATAATCTTGTTATAATGGAGCTAATTCATAAATATGGTGGAAGCTTTTTTTTTAGCGGGAGGACAGAAAATTCTACACAAATGTGAAATGCATTAGTGAAGTTGGGTTTACGTGGGCATAATCTTTAAGTAATGCAAACTCTCCCCCTTTTTCCTCATTTTAGCATATTGAGCCGAACATTGAAAAGAAAACTCCTAGCCATCCGAAATCTAAATGCACTAATACGATGGATGTCTACAAATGCGAATTTTCCGACAGACTTGAACCTGACATCAAACACGCAATAAATATTGATTTAAAAAACAACAACAAAACAACTATGTAACATCTGTGCTAACAAAGGTGACGACGATCTGTATTCATAAGCCATGTTATTTTATGTATGAACAATTATTTTATTGTAAAGTAATCACACGCACACATAATTTCTATTATGTTGCTATGGCGAAAGCTCGTTCAGTTAATAAGCGCATAGCTTCTAATCTCAAGATAGATTACTGACCGGATTGCTTTTTATTGCGTGTATAGTGGTTTTTGTGACTAGATCTAAGCGTACATATGACCAGTGGCGGCTCGTGCCTTAAAAAACAAGTCGGGCACTGCCCACCCTGCCCAAAGGCACCAGCCGCCCTTGCATATGACCTCTCAGGACTAGTTGAAACAGAAATCCTCTAATCTGGATTTCTGTAAGGCATTAGATAGCCATTTCCAAACAATCTAAGGACTTACAGCAAAATTTCCCAAAACATCAACAAAGATACTTTCATCAAGAGTAGGCTCCCTTCCATAGTAATGCACATTGTTTGAAAATGGCTGACAACGTTCCTAAGTTTTCTTTTCTGCCGTTAGCAAAAACATTCGATTCATTGGAAGGGAAAGAATTTCAAGAGCATTACTTGAAATGGTAAATATATTTGTTTCGAAAATAGATCATATCCAGATAGAAAGTTAGATTCTAGAAACCTGTTTCAGTCTTGACCAGCAAATTGACCGAATACCTTGAGCCGGCTTGACCTAGATCTGGATTTAGATATAAAAATAAAGAGATATTATTCTAAGCCATTCTAGAAAATTCAAGAAGGTTACTTTATGATATTCTTATTAAGACAATTGAATTGCTATTCGTTTTCTTTGTGAATAGAATTTTAGATCTAGCTTGATACAGATTTGATGTAACTAAATGAAGCTTCAGTTACTGAGATAGAGATAGCAGTACCGGGGTACGACAAAAAAAAACTAGATTTAGATTTATATTCCAATTCAATTCCGTATTAGTTGTGAAAAGATTTTCTATGTGATAATGCATACAGTAATCTTTTAAGCAGGTTACTCTGTCTTTAAACTTGCTACCCCTGTGAAAAATTTTCTCTCTCTTTATTTTAACAACCTCGAACTTGCTTTTGGCATCACGTTAAGCCTAAGAACCCGTTAAGAGCCGGCTATGATTCATGTGTAAAGTTTTTCTTTATCCAGTTTCTATAGTCTGTATCTCTTTATACCCCTTTCTTTCTTCCTTTTGGTCATTCTCTCTCTCTTTCTCTACCTCTCTTTTTTGTTATCTTGCTCTAAATTTCTTTTTTTTATCTCTCTCCCTTTCTGTATGTCCCCCTGCCTCGTTTATGCTTTTTCAGCCTCTCTCTCTATGAGAATTTGTTGATTTGAAACCTTTTTTCCAGATTCATTAATTTTTTTTTCTCGTTAAATTTTGTTGTTTTACTGAATTGCCAAAAGATATTCTTTTAAAAATTCAAAGAAGATTAAGTTGTTTTTTTAAAGAATTAATATAATAGACCATAATTTCATAAATGCTTTTGTTGCCCCGTATAGCAGACTATTAATCTGCTGATCATTCTTAAAAACAAGCAAGCAAACAGACAAAAAACCCTTTGCTGAGTCAGATGCATCCATCAGTTTCTAAATCTTGATGTATGTCGACATTTTGAAAGGTTCTATTTTTGTCTCACTGTCTCACCTGTTGTTGTTGGTCAGAGAAAGCAAGCCAGATTAATGAAGATGTAGACTAAAAATCCGAAAAAGCCTACATCTGAAAAGTAAATTAAGTCTACGATCATGTCCCCTAGGTCGTTTAAAAAGGACCTATACATTGACAAAACCCCACAGAGATACCCAGGATCTGTCCACTGAAAGGTCCAGCTAAATAACATAATGTAAAAATGTAACCCTGAACATCAGAACACGAAAGGCACTTGAATGGTCGATTACAGTGTATGGGAGTAAAGCATATAAAATGAAAAAAAAAAGTGAAGGCAGGCGGCTTAAAATAATCCGACAGAAGACTGTTACTTGTTAAATACAAAGAAAATATAACCAATAAAAGTATTTTAAAAAAGCTTGAAACTAAACATAATAAGCAGCTAAAAAAAAAGGTATGATGAAATATCTAAAAAATTCAATCAGAAACATAAATACACTCATATAAGAATAGTACATCAGAGTAAATCAAAATCTTAAGAGGAAAAGATAAACCTAATTCCCAATACATCAACATCAAGAAAAAGGATGGTGTAAATTTATTCAGGCATTTATGCAGAGAGTTTTGCTTCCTCCAATCAAAGGAGTACGAAAGGTGGCCTGGTGGCTAAAAACAGTAGAGTGCATGCTTCTAATCAGCGTTCTATCTCTGATCAGGCTGCATTTGTTTTCTATTGGTTGGAATGGTTTCAGTATTATGTGGCCAGCTGATGCAGAAGTCTTGGCATCCAAACTCTGTGTCTGTGTGGCAGCACTTTAAATTGTCGGACGTCAGTCTTTGGATCGTCCACGGTATACCCTACTTGAAGATATTGGATGTTACTTAAGCCAAAATCTGTAGCAAAAAGAAAAGGCCTTAAATCTCGCTTTATAGTTGAATTTGTATTAAACAAGGTTATTTCCCTTATATTTACCATCCTCAGAATTACAAGAGCATTTCACTCGTTTATGGAAATTAAACAATCTTTGCATTATCGTTTACAATTTTATCAAGAGCTGAGTGGTATTTATGGATAACATTGTATAGAGACATGTTAGTATCTATATGATTTTTTTAGCAATAGTGGGGCTAGTCAACACTTAGCAAATAGGGTTGAACCCACTTTTTTAATTTATTAAGATGTGCTTTACTTACATTCATATACTTTAGAAATTAAGACTTTGTTTTTTATTTCTTTTCTTACTACAGGTCTATGAAGGAACGAATAAAAGCTAAACTTTTTTCATTTGATCAAAGTTTTCAAGCTTATGAAAAAGACAAACTTGCTCAGGTAACACTAATTTTGCTTTTTTTAAAAGATTCTAAGTAATTAATGAACATGATCTGCTGACTAAGAGAAGTAAGATGCTCTTTCCCTTTGTGGGCGATTGGGAGCCCATGGTTCTCCATTTAGCGCGCTCCCTCTTTTCAGGGTCACTATGAAGCCATGGAAAGCAGATTTCTGTGGATTCAAGGCAGCTGATAAGATATAATTAATGGCACAACACTCAATTGTCATGCGGAAAACTATGTATAGTAACAACAGCTGAAAATTCATGTTCTGTATGAACATTGATAGTAGACTAGATAATTGGTAACCTCTACAGGTATTATCACTTTGCAAAGAAAAATTATGACCTATCACATTAATCAAAAGGAATCCAACTACAAAAGAAGTAGTTTGTTAAAAGCAGACCAATCTCGCCCGGAAGACATCGTTTAATTCAGCAGGCAACACCTGATTGTAATCCAGCCTATTTGCGCAAACTTAAAGAAAAATTGACTATAGCAACATGGAATGTTTGGACCATGAATCAAAGAGGTAAACCAGACAACATCAAGCAAGTCATAGATAGACTAAACATCAATATTTTCGGTAAAGGTGGAGTTAGATTGCCAGGCGCTCATGGTATCAATCAAGTACATACACAATACACTCTGGGCACAAGGGACAATACAAAGGTGCTGGAATTGTAATGAGTCGAGAACTGGAAAATAAAATAAAAGGACACTTTTGACTATCCGCCCAAGCCCAGCAAGTAGAGCTTAGAGGAAAAGTTTGAGACTCAAGATTATTCAAATATATGCTCCAACATCAGAAGAGTTGGATACGGCAAAGGCACAACGCAGATCATAAGACTGTTTGGTCACAGTGGGCCACTCTATTATGAGACCTCATAGTCTTGGCATCATAAATGTACAAGGACACAAACATCAAATTTGACCAGGCCTTTCAAAAATCCAATCAGCCCATTTGAAAGAAGTACTGCATAGTTTTAGAAGAGGTGGAAGTAAAACACATATGGGGACATTATGAAGGTAGCACTAACGGAACCAGCAGTGAAAAAAATACTAACCAAGATAAGCAAAAGTTGATGGCAGAGCGTATATTGGGGCAAAGAAGAACGCAGACAAAAGGTGACCAAAAAACATAAAGCAATACACAAGGAGCCAGGAATAAATGTGATGAAGCTAAAGAAAAAAGAGTAAATAAAGAAGTGCAGAGACATTTATCTATATCAGAGCATTAGTCCTCATATATAGAAACAGAAAAGAAGGACATTTTAGAATGATAGGTAGAATACAGAAGTGAACTTTTAGGCGATCACAGGAATGACCACATTGTTATGAAGAAAATTTTGCAGGGCTACTTATCTTGAAGGATGAGGTCTGATCGGCGATAACAAAAGAATAAGAAAAACTCACACTCAAAAAGACATGCAAAGTAACAGACTATTACAAACTATAACATCAGCTGAGATGATAAAAGCATTTGATGACTATGAGATTAATAAGTTCATAAAATTGTCATTAAAATCTTTGACTTAGGGCCTTGGGATCAAAATATAAGAGGGAATCTATTTTGCCTAGCCTTTTTTTTAACAAGAGTCACTATCTACAATACAATTTTTATCTCTCAGATTCACCAAAAAAAAATAAAAAAATAACTGTTTAAAATTCATAAAAAAGCTCTTGAAGTTTTCTTTTCCTGTAAGCATAAATGTATCAAGTTATGTTTTTTTAGTGTTCATTTCTCTTCTTTTTGTAATTGAAAATTAAATACTCTACTATTATCATGACACTTTTAGTATTTTTGAAGAGCCGTTTTTGTAAACAATCTTCTTTTCTTTTCTTCTGTTCCAGGATTTTTTCAGAGACCCCAAAGTGTTATCAGTGCTTGGTACTTCAGGTAAAGTAATAGAATTATAAGATCAATAATAAAGTCCTTCTCTTATGAAATATGTATAAATAACCCTCATAATCATTATAAAGAGATGAAGGGATGAAATTGCATATTAGTTAGGAATGCAGTGGATGGGAAAGGCAGAAGATTGTGGGTTCATGAAGATTATTTTCAAGAGGGTCTTCTACACAGAGTGACTCTGTTCTAAATTTAGCTTTATATTAAATAATTATTATTATTATTATTATTTTTATTATTATTATTATTATTATTATTATTATTATTATTATTATTATTATTATT
>RQTK01000175.1:308955-354099 GCA_003991915.1 Elysia chlorotica
TTATTATTATTTTTTATTATTATTATTATTATTATTATTATTATTACTAGCTAGAAATCCATCCAATTTGTGGGAAGTGTGAACAAAGCAGAGGGATTACTGATACAATTGAACTGTGCTATTATACTCAAAATAATGTCTTTTGAGCGTCAAACATACCTTTATTAAAAATTACAATATTTTATGAAGAGATACACCTACTCTTCCATGCTGTGATAAACTTTTATAGGACATTTGTAATCGCATGCTTTTTTATGTGGTTTTCCTCGTTTTTGTTTGTAATTGGTTACTGGAATATTTTGTTTGGACAATTTTTATTAGTCATTAAAAAATTGACCCATAATTATGCTGTTAGTTGTTTAGGCTTAATTCTGTCCTCTGAACTTACAATTAGTCTAATGAGATGGTGCAGTATGCGTGTTAAATTTTCGCTCTTTAACAATGCACCACACATTTTTATAAAATTTCTGCCCTCCCCCCGCCCGCAAAAAAGTGTTCACCATTAACCATTGTAGTTATATTACTATTGTTATTGTTGCTCTTTTTAATTTTGTACTACTTGTAGTAAAGATAAGAATAATTAGATCTATAATCATTCACAAACTCAATGTTATTTCATCGAATATTACGACCTACAAACTGCACCCTCTTTACCTGGTACTTAATGTGGTGCTTTTGTTCCCAGGCACAAAGGCTGCTAAAGTGGACGTGAAAGTAGTCCCATGTACGTCCCTATCCATGGCATTCTTTGACAAACTGTTTAACGGAGAGATCGCCCGGGAGTCAGGAGAAATCAAGAAATGTTTCGATGAGTTTATGAATGAGTTTACAATCAGTGACAATTTGAGACAGGTTAGTAATCATGGAAAATTAATGTGCTTTCATATAATTAGAATATAGTCGATGTAGATTTCAGAACTACAGTATAATTTTCTAACGATTTTGATCCAAATTAAAAGAGAAAAAAATCCAACTTTAAACCAATGGGAATTTTATTATCATCCAAATAACTGCTCGCATGATATGTATCTCACCATAACAACCAATCTGGAACCTTCTTCGGTCAGACCAATGGTGTCCTGCTTAGAAAGCTATACAAACAATCTTATCACTTTCTTTCTTTACCTCTATTCTCTATAGACAGTCACCATGAACCTTTGTTATTTCAAGCAATAATAATAAATAAGTAAATTTAAAAAATGCGGGTCGTACACACCAATTAGAACAAAATTAAATTAAACAAATCGGATCTAAACAATCAGCAAAATTCAATTGAATGTGTACAAATGGGTAAATAATGTTCTTTGTTGTAATATATATTTTTTTTAATCTGTATCTACTTCATTGTTTTTTGTATATTGTTTTAATGACTGTTGTGCTACAAAAAGTACAAACCCACTGTCTTTTTATTGTGTGTTGGTTTTTTTTTTAATTGAAAACTACAATTTGGACGATACATTGATATTATTCCATCACAAACGCATAGTTATAAACAATTCCAATATTTTCAAAGAAAATGTGTTAGTAATGTTAATGGAACTTTGAAGTTGCTAACGATGAAAACATTTGCGTGGGATAATTATATAAACAGAGAGGAGATTAAGAACAAACGGATTAGGGTTTGGGATTAAGGTCACTGATCTTGAGCGAAGTTCGTGTTCTTCTTCTTCTTCTTCTTCTTCTTCTTCTTCTTCTTCCTTTTTCTTCTTCTTCTTCTTCTTCTTCTTCTTCTTCTTCTTCTTCTTCTTCTTCTTCTTCTTCTTCTTGCCGTTGTTATAATAATCATTGGCATGGATTTTCAGCCACACCACCATACCTAGCAAAAGTAAAAGCCTTGACCCTAATTACTCATTACACAAGCTGTGGCATCAAGAAAGTTAAGGAGGCCTTGCAAATCAGAAAGATCCGCAACACATCGGTATGATAATTAGTGTTCAAATAATTAGGGAGAATAAAGAAAAATTTAGGCATATCCTGAAACTGCTCAGGAAACTCAAGGTTTGCATCTCTGACGTTAGACTGTAAAGGAAATGAAAGTGAAATTATTATCATAGTAAAAAAGAGAGAAGGAGATAATTAACTCGCAACCGATATTTTTTAATCACAAAATGCGTCGAAACCTGTCGAAGTCCGGTACATGTGTACTACTAAATGTCGAAACCCGTTGAAACTTTACCAAAACCATAAAGCGTGGGCCTCACAACCATTGCTTGGAACTTTGTACTTTTATTTTTTTACGTCCACCGTATTGTTTCTCAGTAGAATGTGTTAATTAGCGACTGCAATTCTTGCGAGGCGTGGATGGCCACCACAGGAGCATACAGCAACTCGCTGATAAGGACTAGCCGAACTTCAGTCTTTGCTCTGAGGCGGACCAGGTTGAATTCTATCAGCCGATCTGGGTATGGGTAGACTCAATTTGCTGTGCCGTAGACATGTTTTAGAAGTAGAACGAAAAAGATCGCCCCCCACTTCTTATTTCAAGGGGCCTTGAAGAGAGGTCGTTTATGTTGGAGTAGGATAATTTATTCAGGCTCTGTATTTTTTGTGGGCACTCAATCTGAAGTAGGATCTTGAAAAGGTGGTCTCTGCTAAGAGGTCAAAAGCCATGGCTAGGTCGACAAATTGTCAGACGTGAGTCTCGGGACTCATCTACATTGTGCTGACGTTAGACGGTAAACAGCAAAGCAAATAAAGAGACCCAGCCGGTATCTGTTGCTCCCCGTGTTGTATCGACGCCTAAGGCGCCCTTGAAATTGCCCCTCAGGTGTTATAAGTGCTGGGTTGAGTAGACCAGCGAAGATAACAAGATGTGCGCCTGGGCGCTGTGATATGAAGGACTTTTCGTTGCCCACACAGCACTTCACCTTTCTCGTCGCTGATGGACCCAAAAGGACAGCCATGACGCTAAGGTTCAGCACCAGCACCGTCGCAGGAGCTGCTAGGGCGAAGTTGAGGACAATGATGGACTGTCTAAGGGACTCCAAGCCTGGATCATTTTTTTTTAGGTTTACTCCCGGAGGTTTTTCAATGACTTGGTGTGGCTGCAAGGCACTTGGGGTGTGAGATCGGAATTTTCCTTCTCCTCGGCAGATCCAACCCTGAAGCCGGGACTGTTTGTTAGACTGCCCAATGTGTACATCAATAATTCAGAAACTCTAAACCGTGTACTCAAGAAGACTGTCAATTGGAAATAACAAAAGTTAGTGCGGCTCAGTAAAAAAAAAACTTGAGGAGCTGGTAAAATCACCAGTTCCATGATACAAAAAGATCACTACTTGGCCTTGGTTATTACACACTTCGTCACCATGGTTGTATAATGTACTACCTTATTTCCAAAACACTAAAGATTTTGAGAATTTACGGAATGAGATAGGAAATTACACACCTGAGGTGACGACTTTGCAAAAAGTTTGCAAGTTTTTCTTTGAGCGTGTCATTTTGTCCCAAATCTCGATGGGGTAGAAGGCTTGACACTTTACTTGGTTTAATATGGATTCAAGTACTGACACAGACATTGTTCGCTCGACAGAGAGTTTAGAAATTTAGTGTAGATGTCCAACTGAAAAGAATGGTTTTTACTTTGTTTTGTTTTGTTTTCTTTATGCGGGGGAAAGGGGGAGGGGATGGGAGGAAAATTGGCACAGGTAGTAAAACATTATGCTTCCACTCGGCAGTACCCAATTGGAATCTGCAATCGGGCAAATTTATTTGTCAGATTTTGTTTTTTATTGGTTGGATCAGTGTTAGTCCATGTAAACGTCTGAGACAAGAGTACTGATATCCTTGCAAACTGTGGCAGCACCCAAATATAACAATGCCAGGCGGTAGTCTTGGTACTCAGCGATATTACTTAGTTGCTACCATCCATCATTAAAATACTCCTGTATGTCGTCAAACCTTAAAACCTCCATAAAGTGGCTTTCTTATTGAATTATTGTCAGAAGATTACAAAGATTACATCTAATCGGTAACGTCACCACGCCGATCGCTGTACAATCGTACCGTTGGATCACTAAGATACAACAATAAAAAACAGTATTGATTACTGATTTCGTTTCTGATTTTATTGCTTTCTATCAGTGTGCAGTTTCTATTGTGCACTCAACTCCGGTATCATTCTCTGTCACACATTTTTTTTTCTTTTCTGATTTTCTTTCTTTGAATCTTTCTCTCTTTTTCTTATATACATATATTTATAATTTTCCATGGATTGATGTATATCTATGTGCCCTCCGCTCTTTGCTATTCTCCTTCACTCTGTATGTTGGTTTTTAGCCCCCTCCTGTGCTATATATGTCTCTGTCCCCTATCGCTCTGTCTCTGTCTCTCAGCATCTCTCTCGCCCCCCCCCCCTCTCCTTTTCCGTCCCTCCCTCTCCCATCCCCTCACTTTATCTCTCTCTCTCTCTCCTTCTGTCGCTCTCTCTCTCACTATCTCTCTCTCTCTCTCTCTCTCTCTCTCTCTCTCTCTCTCTCTTTAGCTCTCTCGCTCGCTCGCTCGTTTGTTCTGTCTCTGTGACTTCCATATTCTCTCTTTCTCTCATTCTCTCTGTCTGTCTGTCTGTCTGTCTGTCTGTCTGTCTGTCTGTCTCTCTCTCTCTCTCTCTCTCTCTCTAAGCTCTCTCGCTCGCTCGCTCGTTTGTTCTGTCTCTGTGACTTCCATATTCTCTCTTTCTCTCATTCTCTCTGTCTGTCTGTCTGTCTGTCTGTCTGTCTGTCTGTCTGTCTGTCTGTCTGTCTGTCTGTCTGTCTGTCTCTCTCTCTCTCTCTCTGTCTCTCTCTCTGTCTCTCTGTCTCTTTCTCTCTTCATCTCTCTGTTTATTCTCCGCTGCTACACCCCACCCCCTCACACCCCTCTTTACGTACCTCATATTTTGTTTACGAACTGCGGCGCTACCTTCTCCGCTAAGAACATCGCTCTATTTTCCATTAAGCTTAATCTCATTTTTACTGACAATAGTCGCCATTGTGGGAAAATGGACGAACCCTGTTTAGATAATAAACTGTAGATGCCCCAGGGATTAGCTAAGAGATTTCTTCTATCACGCCTTGTTCCAATAATACATTGTCATGGGCTTTATAGATGGGTATACACCGTACCTAGATCTTGATTCTTGATCTTGTTTCTCGTGCAACAGCTTATAAGGGTAAGACTATTGTATGAAATTAATCCTGGAGTTCAAGTAACCACAAGCCACATAGACTTCCTCAGAAAACTGTAAGGTCTAATAGACGTATTAAATAATTGTATACGTACCTTATTCATAAATTCTTTAATCATAAAACATGGCAGGCTTGATCATGAAAGCTCTCTTGTATGGAATATTCAGATCTATGTCTTTTCAGAATGTGTGTAGGTGCTTTTCAGAAACCTTTTGAAAAGTTCGCTCCAATTCTCTATTGTGATTGATTAGGGTAGGGTCTTTTCGAATGCTTTAATGAGTATTAACGTCTTCTAACAATAATGTACCGTCTTTCATTACGCATTTTTAAAAAGTTAAGAGACTTGTTTGTTTATCTGTTGTTTTGAATTCAAGTCACCATAATAATAAGATAGTATTTGTACATTATTAAATATATGTAATTTTTAGAGTTTATGATATGATCTACAAAGATGAGTCTCGCTGCACCCTAATTGATGTGGGGACTAAATAATTCTTGTATCTCGCAGTAAGGGTTTTGTGTGAAAAATGTTTACCTTTGCGTGATTCACTGTATTTTGACATATCGGGGGTAGAGGGGGTGTTTGTTGCTTTGTGGATGGGCTCCAAGACTAACGTGTGACAATTTTACGTGCTGCCACACAAGAGTTAGGGCAGCGAGACCTGGATTTCTTCTTCATGTGGTCACATTATACTGACACCGAACCAACCCGTAAGGGACGAGATCGGCTATATCAAATTTTGATCGATTATAGGTTTCAAACACACATCGGGCCTGGTAATATTCATCTTTTGTCGGCAGCTCAGTCGGATAGAGCGCTGGACTGGCGAGCGTAAGGTGCACGGGTTAAATCTCAGCTGGTAACCCCCCCCCCCACTGTATACGATTCTTTATGATATCATCGGAGGAGAGATTCATATCTTAAGGTTTTTGTTTTTAATCTTTTGTTTACGAGCTGCAGGGTTACCGTAGCCAGAGTCTTGGGGTCGTTCTCAATTTAGCCAAATGATGGTGTTGAACGTCAAACCAACTCAACTCTATCGTTATCGCTGAGAATATTGCTATAATTTACATTATTTACATTTGTGCGAGCAATATTTCTCATGCGGATTTTTACGTCAAATACAGTTTTATTTTTAATTCGTGAACTTTACTGTAATTACTCAGATATTTTTGTTTGTTTATCTTTTGTTTACAAGCAGCTGTTTACGAAACTGCTGAGAACTTTTCTCCATTGTCCATTAATTACATTGCGTTTGTACGTGTAAGAGCCATAATTATTCCTCGTAAGGTTGTCCCCGTGGATTACATATATACTTTTTTTTTTGGGGGGGGGGGGGGGGATGCGGTAGCCTGGGGTAGAACATGGCTCTCGACGCAGAAGGTCCGTGGTTCGAGCCCCGCTCTGGCAACTCCGCCCCCTACTGCTTGGGTCGGTGTCAGTTTAATATGACCGGCTGAGACAGAGTCATGGTATCCCTGCACTGTCTCTGTGTGGCAGCATGTAAACTTTTTGGACGTTTGTCGTAGTGCTATATATGGACGCTAAGCTACAACACACACTTCTCTACTTTTACTTTGGGAACTTTTTATTTATTGTTCTACCTGTTTGCTTTGTTTTCCTGCCCCACTGTCAGATGCTGCTGAACGAGGACTCCGACATGTACTGCGAGTTCTCCGAGAGCGAGCGGGAAGAGTTTTTGTTCCGGGTGTTCTCGCACCTGTGCCTGGGCGGACGACTGTGCCAGTACGAGGACAACGTGAATCCCTACCTGGATGTGACCAAAGCTCTCTACAAAGATATCATCAGGTCGGCTGCTACTGAATCTGCTGCTGCAAAGGGGGGCGTTCAAATATAATCTTATACCTATTATTTTACGGACCTTTTGACCCCCCCCCCAAAAAAAAAAAAAAAAATAATAATAATAATAATCTTTCTCTAATAGATCTATAGTTTTAACAGGCTGCCTCTCTTAACTCTTCGAAAGGGTACTCAAACGACTATCTTGGCATTTAGAAGTTAATCTCTGATCCAATTTCCAGTGTGGATTAAGAGCAAAAGGATGTACTACAGATCACTTGATCCGCCTTTAAACATTTATTAGAGAGGCTGGCTGTTATTAGTATCCAACACATGGTCGCTGTCTTATTTGTCCTAGAAAAAGCTTATGACAACCTGGAAGTATGGCATACTTTAAATCCCCCAAAATATGGGGTTCGAGGGCAACTTACCCATATTCATTAAACATTTCATAACTCATTGACAGTTTCAAGTAAGGGTTGGTTCCTCTCTGTCTGACTCTTTCGAGCAGCATCAGTTCTTTTGGACATTCAAATATATTCATAAACGGAAAGTCTAAAAACAATGTAAACTGCTTTTTGTATGTCGACGAAGATTATGTCGTATGCTACAGAGCGTCTTCAATAGAGCGACAACTCGAACTGCAGCTCAACGCTCTTCAGAAATAGGCAGACAAACGGCTTAAAATTCTCCCCTCAGGAAACGATAGCTGTTTATTTTTGTTATAAAAGGAAATTGCACTCTGACTCGCTTTCCCCAGTGAAGACGGTCGAAGAGGCACACTTGAAAAATCAAAAAAAAAAAAAAATGTCACATATTGAGAAAAATTCACGAACTGCAGCAAAATGGTAAGAAAATTACTCTCTGCTGGATCCCCATCCATATTCGAATTGAAGGAAATAAAATGGCCGATCAGCTCGTCAAGGCCGGGCTCGAACTTGAACCTACTTAGATGCAAGTACCTGCATCAGATGGGAAGCCAATCATACATACGTTTTTAAGAGACAACTGGAAGGCGCGATGGAAACCTGACAAACAGCAAACTACACAGTGTTCAACCACATTTAGGTAACTGAGCGGGAGTGTCTCATGTTAGAGGACGAGACCAATAATAATAATAATAAAATAATAATAATAATACAAATAATTAAAATAAAAATTTAAAAAAATATTTTCTTATTAAACATTTTTCCCCATCTCTTAATACTATTCTCACAACAACCAAATTACCCCCTTTTTTCTAGGATGTAAGGTTATACTTGAACGGCCCCTTTTCGTTATGTTTGTCCGTGCTTGTCTTTCTCTAATAGATCTATAGTTTTAACAGGCTGCCTCTCTTAACTCTTCGAAAGGGTACCCAGACGACTATCTTGGCATTTAGAAGTTAATCTCTGATCCAATTTCCAGTGTGGATTAAGAGCAAAAGGATGTACTACAGATCACTTGATCCGCCTTTAAACATTTATTAGAGAGGCTGGCTGTTATTAGTATCCAACACATGGTCGCTGTCTTATTTGTCCTAGAAAAAGCTTATGACAACCTGGAAGTATGGCATACTTTAAATCCCCCAAAATATGGGGTTCGAGGGCAACTTACCCATAGTCATTAAACATTTCATAACTCATTGACAGTTTCAAGTAAGGGTTGGTTCCTCTCTGTCTGACTCTTTCGAGCAGCATCAGTTCTTTTGGACATTCAAATATATTCATAAACGGAAAGTCTAAAAACAATGTAAACTGCTTTTTGTATGTCGACGAAGATTATGTCGTATGCTACAGAGCGTCTTCAATAGAGCGACAACTCGAACTGCAGCTCAACGCTCTTCAGAAATAGGCAGACAAACGGCTTAAAATTCTCCCCTCAGGAAACGATAGCTGTTTATTTTTGTTATAAAAGGAAATTGCACTCTGACTCGCTTTCCCCAGTGAAGACGGTCGAAGAGGCACACTTGAAAAATCAAAAAAAAAAAAAAATGTCACATATTGAGAAAAATTCACGAACTGCAGCAAAATGGTAAGAAAATTACTCTCTGCTGGATCCCCATCCATATTCGAATTGAAGGAAATAAAATGGCCGATCAGCTCGTCAAGGCCGGGCTCGAACTTGAACCTACTTAGATGCAAGTACCTGCATCAGATGGGAAGCCAATCATACATACGTTTTTAAGAGACAACTGGAAGGCGCGATGGAAACCTGACAAACAGCAAACTACACAGTGTTCAACCACATTTAGGTAACTGAGCGGGAGTGTCTCATGTTAGAGGACGAGACCAGGTGTTACTCGATCGAGTTCGACTGGGACACTCTCATCTTCCTATTGAGAGGTGAAACGCCTCTACAGTGTCAAACCTGCAACTGTCAATATTATCCATTAGTCACATTCTGGTTGACTGTGCACTTTTTCACCGGGAAAGACATCACCTGTGACTTGCTTCCAAGCCACTAAAGAGCATATTTACTTATGTTAGTCCACAGCGCCTACGTAGGTATCTGAAGGACATTGATATGTATACTAAAATTTAACTGTGATAATCCTACACGTGGATCTTTTAGACCACTGTACATAACCTTTACTTTTAATCAACCCTTTCATGCACAATTTTTATGCGTTTACCATTCAGAGAGATTAAAAAAAAAGTCAACGCTACTACTAGTATAATGTATTAACTGTCTAAGGACATCATGGGCTAATAGGCCGTGCTGACGGGCCGTAAAGAAACTCACTCACTCAATTTCTCTTCTGATGTCGGAAAGGTTTACATCCAGTGAATGTAACTGTTGTTGGGACATAATTTTATCATCTACGTACACGGTAACATGTATCCTGATCAACAGGCAACGTACAGGGTAGCCGGTTCCTAGACCTACAGTTTACATACACGGTAACCCTATGGCTAGACCTTCAGTCTATATATACAAATTAACACTGCACATAGACCTACAGTCTTCGCACACGGGAACCCTGTAGCTAGATCTACAGGTTACGTATACCGTAACCCTGGCCGTAAGTACAACGTCGCGTTAGCTGAGGACTCGCCATAAGCCTTATAAGCCTTATTTATCGCATATTGTTACGACTAGTCGTAAGCTACCGCATCGTTGTACTTACGGCCACCACAGTCTACGTACATGTGTATTGGGAACTTCAAATGGGCACATAGATAGACACATCACGGCAAAGGAAGTATCAGTAATATATTGCATCGTTTTTTACCTAAGAGAAAGAGAAAGAGAGAGAGAGAGAGAGAGAGAGAGAGAGAGAGAGAGAGAGAGAGAGAGAGAGAGAGAGACAGAGAGAGAGAGATGATTAATGTTTATTGGTTCGTTGGGCTTCTAACCCTTTACAAACATGAAAAAAAAATAAAAATTTTACAATGTGAAAGAAAAAAGTAAGAGAATGCTAAATTCTCTTTCTATTAGCTCTCTCAGTCCTTTCTTCCAATTTCCGAAGATTTTGATACTTACTCGTAGTGACATTTTTGTGATAAACAATACATGACAAGAATTAAGATTTTACATTATGAAAGAAAAAGTAACATAATCGTAACTCCACTTTCGATTAGCTTTCTGGTCCTTTCATCCAATGTGTAAAACTTTTAATACTTAGTAACTTTGTGTGATAAACAATGTTACAATTTGATAAATAATACGGGTAGTTTTTAGCCAAAGCAAACTGGGTAATTTGGTCTAAATTTAAAGAAAAAAATTAACAAACACAGACCAGGGAAAAAAAATAATTCAGCCAGAATGATAATTAATTTTTTTTCAGGATAATAACGGAATGAGAAACAAAAACTTCAACATACAAAGGACTGGCATCTTATATCAATGATTTTCTTAGTTTCAACACGTGCTGGAAATAGATGGCAATATTTGAATAAAGATAACTGTTTGACATAAGCACACTTAATCTGCTTCTATTTCTAATTGAAAGGTATTTGGGAGGGATTGCCGTGGTTCGAATATCTTTTGCAAATCATTAGAACGTGGTATTCATCTTTCTTTTCCTTATTGCATACTGGGCACATTTGCAGTGAAGTGTCTTAAGAATATCAGTATTTGAGCAATGAACTGATGCTTTACAAAGCGTTTGATGGTGGGAGTATGAATGAGAGAAAGAGAGAGAGGAAAGAGGCAAGGAGAGAGAGAGAGGGGAGAGCCAAGGAGAGAGAGAGAGAGAGAGAGAGAGAGAGAGAGAGAAGGAGAGAGAGAGAGAGAGAGAGAGAGAGAGAGAGAGAGTGAGAGAGAGAAGGAGAGAGAGAGAGGGAGAGAAAGAGATACAGTACACACACACACATACACACAAGCCATTAAAATAGATATGTCCTAGATCCTGACTATGAAACCTCGCCCAGACTTAACTAAAGCCAACGACCCAGACATGCTTCGCGGAGTTGAGCTGGGATTTGTTTATGCGCTGAACTTATGAGACACCATACATCCTGAGTGCGATAGATTATTCCAATCAATTTTTATTATAATTGTGTTGTTCAACCAAATCTGATTTGAAGGTGCTCCCTGGAATAAGAAAATTTAAAATGAGATCAAAAGTTTTTAGTGATCTTTTTTTGCGTGGCCAACCCCTACTGATGCAGTATAATAAACCGCTTTTTTCGGCTTACGTTAATTATTTTAAAAGTCGATTCATTAACGATTTTAGAACAATACTGAAAAACAATTAGTTCAGCCATAAAATAAATTATGGGGTTGTAGCGAATCAGTTGTCCTTGAAAAAGTATGACCAATGACGTATCAAGTCCCGTGTGCAGGTTGCTCTGTAGCTAGCCTACTTATTGTCCTAGGTATTATGTGCCCGGTAGCCTTGTACGTAGACTTTGGGTCTAGGTGTCTGTTAGTGTTGGACATAGACTGTGGGTCTAGACTTAGGTGTCCGGCAGCATTGTACGTATACTGTGGGTTCGGTATAGGTGTCCGTTAGAGTTGTGCGTAGACTGTAGGACTACGTCCAATGTTACCTTGTACGTTTTGACGATTGTAGCAACAAAACATATAATTTAGCAATGACGCCCCTTCCTTATCTTTCACCTACCTCCTTTCCTTTCTCCCTCCCTCTTTATGAGAGAAATTGCCCGGTAGCCTTGTACGTAGACTTTGGGTCTAGGTGTCCGGTAGTCTTGTACGTAGAGTGAGGGTCTAGCTGCTCGGTAGTCTTGTACGTAGAATGTGGGTCTATGTTTACGTGTCCCTTAGCCTTGTACGTAGACTGTGGGTACAGGTATAGGTGCCCGGTAGCCTTATACGTAGACTGTGGTTCTAGGTCTAGGTGTCTGTTAGTGTTGTACGTAGACTGTGGGTCTAGGTGTCCGTTAGTGTTGTACGTAGACTGTGGGTCTAGATGTCTGTTAGTGTTGTACGTAGACTGTGGGTCTAGGTCTAGGTGTCTGTTAGTGTTGGACATAGACTGTGGGTCTAGACTTAGGTGTCCGGCAGCATTGTACGTATACTGTGGGTTCGGTATAGGTGTCCGTTAGAGTTGTGCGTAGACTGTAGGACTACGTCCAATGTTACCTTGTACGTTTTGACGATTGTAGCAACAAAACATATAATTTAGCAATGACGCCCCTTCCTTATCTTTCACCTACCTCCTTTCCTTTCTCCCTCCCTCTTTATGAGAGAAATTGGCGATATCAGTCTTACAGCCATTTCATTAAGCATTGGTCTCTGGTCAGTATGTAGTGTAATTAATTTATAGGCCCAACTGCCGCTGAATAGAAAAACAACAACAGCAACTACAACAACAACAATTTTAACAACACAACAAAAACAACAACAACAACAACAACAATTTTACCAACATAAGAACAACAACAACAATAAGAACAACAACAACAACGACAGTTTAAATAACAATTTGACCAACCCAACAACTTGAACAACAGGAACAAAAATTGACTGCGAGGAATTCTATCAGAACCAACTCACCAGATTCGTGACATCACTTGTGGGTTAACAAAATTAATATCTGTACAATCACTCCACATACATTTGAATTCAGATAGAATAACGCAAAGATATCAAATGGGCCTTGACGCTTTCCCAAAAAGAGAGAGAGAGAGAGAGAGAGAGAGAGAGTGACACACACAGCCAGGGATAGTGCTTGGAAACTAATGCTCTCTTTATCTAGGAAAAAGTTTTGAAAAATTCACCCTGTGCCTCAACGAGAAGCATTGCGAAGACTTTTTCATGGATCATGGAAGGTGTGGTTAACATAACACAAAGTTTGAATCTAAGGAGAGAGAACGTATTTTGAAGAATAATTATGTTTCAACTTTACCAGCAACCGAATAAAAAAAAATCGGTTCTGTGTGAGAGAAACACAACGTATACCCACACGCAAGTCTCCAAACTTAAAATGCCTTTGTGCAATTTAATATATTCAATCGTTCTGCAACATGCAGCGTACATGAAATTTGGACCTAACACCATCCACATGTCCCTTGTTCACTCTTTGCCTTTGAAAAATCTGAAAGAAAACCATTACCATCGTGACGGGTGAACACATGTTTTGATATCTTTTCAAACCGCGATTGTATGACTCTTCTGATGGTTTGAAAGTTAGTTTACACATGTACTTTTTTCCATGTTCGCCATTTTAATTCGATCATGCTTACGTTTGTCTTACTTTTGATGTTGTATCAGTGCTGCTGTTGTTGTCCTAAACCTCCTCCTCCACCTCATTATTCTTTTTTCCCCCATCTTCTTTCCTCTCCGCCTAATATCCCAAGTTAATGTACCTTCTTTACCCTGTTATATTCTGATTCATTTTCTTTTTTACATCTCATTATTGCCATCTTCGATTTTATTTTCGTCTTTATCATCATCATCATCATCATCATCATCATCATCATCATCATCATCATCATCATCATCATCATCATCATCATTCACCGCATTTTCGTAATTATGAGGACAAGAATTGTACAAGCATTCTAATACTGTATTGTACTTGCTTTATTTCAGTGTGCAGAAGAACCCAGAGACTAAAGAGCTTTCCATTCTGTCGCATGTTTTTCAAGTTCATTGTTATGTAAGTTGTGTCTTTGTTTTTTGTTTTGTTTTTTTTTGTTTGTTTGTTGTTGTTTTTTTTTTTTGGGGGGGGGGTTGGCATTTTGATAGTTTCTAGAAAAGAGAACGTGGTTCGTTTTTTTTGTTTGTTTTTTGTTGTTTTTTTTTGTTGTTTTTTTTTGTTTTTTTTTCTGCAACGTGACTGTTCATAAAGAAATGTTTCTGACCCGCAATCATAACTTTTCTAAGGTGACGTTTGCACCAATACAATTTAAAAAGAATGGGACATGACTATGTAAATTAAAAATATCGGATTATTCTATAACCTACAGATCATTGACTCTTTGTTTTCGCCTTGGGATCCACCTACAAGGCGCCTTGCCTAATCACCAACCAGTGCTATTTTGAATCGTGCATTGGCTAAAATAATAAGCCTTAGCTAATCTTACTTTCTGTCATAACACATCGCACAGACCTTCATGAAAATGTTAACAAGTGTTTAAATGTTAAACAGAGATCGCCGTTATCAGTGTGTTAGATCGGGTTTAAAATATCACAGCATTCGAACAAAACCTTGACATGCATTGTGTGACCTTTGGACTCGGCTTTGTCTTTGCTTTTCATATTAAAAATTTGAACAATTAAAGATTTAACATTTAATTATTTTCTTGTTAACTAATTTAGAGTTTCACCATTATCCTAAAAACCTTGAAATCTTAGAACACTGGAAGAGGCTTGGGGTTTTCTCTTTGGCTCTTGAAATCCTGGAATTGTTGTTTAGTCCTGGAAATCCAATTCTGGAATTTTACAATTGGCTAGAAAATAACGATCACTTTTTTATTGAAAATAATAGGGGAAGATTCCTTAGTTTGAAAGCATAGCACTCCATCACTGTTTTGAAAATAATTGTTAAAGTACACACTGCCAATGGACGCCAAATACTTTTTTTTTCTATCCCAATGGGTTGTAATTAGAGTGACAATTTTTAAATGACACTATTTTAGGTTTTGATCTGACTTTTTCATCAACAAGTATTTGAATATGGCTTTGATATTTGATACTGTTAGCGTCTAACATTGAATATCGAAATCAGTAGTCAATAACCTGCTCCTACTTTAAGACTAGGTACTCTAGTCCGCGGTCTTTTAAATAGAAAAAAATACTCAAACGGCATATACAATCCTCTCTGACACTATTAACTGTAGAAAGGTTTTCATTTACGGATTTCAAAGTTAGTCTTATTTCCAACATACCTACTTGTATAAACTGATACACGATTGCTTAGTCCACAAACTGTAAAGAAATCTGAATGTAATAATTATTCTTGTAAAAATTTGAATTGAGGTTGTGCTGTTAACTCTTGTCTGCTTGGTATGTTTTTGTGATACCTGACAGAACTGAGGTTTTTCTGTTGACTCTGTCTTCTAGAATATGCTTTCCCACCACAGCCATCGTCTTTTTGCCAATTTTCTGAAAACTTTCAGTTTATTCAACTACTATATATTCCTACTATAATTAGCCAAATCGACATGTGCGCCATCTTTTTGTTTTTTTTCTGTTGTTTTGTTTTTGTTTATTTTTTTCATTTTTCACTTTGTCTACTTCCAACTTGCAATAGGGAAATAACAAGTTTTCTGTTGTCATCTATAAGCAGTTTCAGCAAAACTTCAGCCTCGCCTTGACTGAACTAGTGAACATCGTTCTCCCCGACAGTTTCCTAATTGTACCTCTATTTTTCTCCACCACTTGTATATGCTGCAACAATTGTGCTTTCTAAATTCAGATCCTGGAACTCTAGCATGAATTTCAGCTGGTATAGTTTGAAAACATATGCTTTACAACCACAGCAACAAATCAGTTGACTTTTATTTCATTTTCACTTTTTTGGTACATTATTATTTTTCTTGATTTTGTTTCGAAATATTTATTGAGCTGAATTTATAGTAACCAGTAGAGCTACCGTTCTACTAACGGGATTGAAACCTTCATCTTACATTACTTGGTCAAGATCTCGGGATAAATAACAATGCCAGTGGTGTTGTCTTTCTTTCGCTTGAATATAATTAGTAGAATCATAATCTAGGGTCTAGATCTAGATATCTAGAAGCTCGATTTAGAGACGGTGTATTATTTCTTGGTCTAGCTCTAGAATCTATAGGCTAGATCTAATCTACCCTTGTTTAGATCGAGAAATTTACTCTATATTTAGGTCTAATCTAGATTTTGTATTTTTAATTTAATTCGAAATTTGTCTGTTGATATCAGAAAATAGCTTGAAGCTTTCTGGAAAGACAGCTTTAGAATTTAGACCGTTAGACTTCCGACTTTGGATTTAGGCCTAACCGGTATTTCTCGTACCGGAAATCATTCGCATGTCGATATCTTTTTCGCACAGTAATGAAATAAACATTTTGCCTTTTATTTGCTAAAATTAATCGTTTTACCTAAAATATTATTACCGTCGACAACATCGTACCAAATTGTCCCAACATACCAAATTTCAGGGTTCTATGGTGTAATTTGCCTGTGATGCAGAAAAATTGTCCACCGTCAATTAAAATTATTAATAGATGTAATGCTTTATACCTGTTTTGGATAAGCTCAGAAATGTAGACAATTTGTAAACCTTTAAAAAGGTAGGGCATTCTTTTCTGTTTTGTAATGCTCACCATCATTCTACCATCAATACCTCTAATGATACCTTGTAGCTTTTGAATGTACTATTGTATGGTGTCAACATTATATGATTATTATTCTTTTGTAAATGTGATAATGGAAATTGTTAAGCACCTTGAGCATGATTACTCCTGGAAGTGCGTTATATACGAGGGCAGGCTGATAAATAAGGGCCGTTTTTGAATAACTTTTTTTATTTGAAGGACTGCAGAAGCAAGTTACACATCAAATGAAAGCTTAGAGTCTCCCCTATCTGATGAACTATCATTTTCCAACATAGTCACCATCGCGTTCAATACAGAAGCGCCAGCGTTGTACAAGTTTTCGCATGCCGTCGGCGAAGAATTCTGAACGTCTTTGACTTTGTCCTGTCGAACCCGTCTGAGCACCAACAGAAGGTAGACGAAATGATTGTTGCAAATAGAAGAGTGAAACAAAGAGACATTGCAAATGCGCTTGACATTTCAAAGATGCAAAGGTTGCAACGCTCACATTCTGTGAAGCAGTTTCCTGCTCTTTCCATTATGTCCCAGTACATTCATCTTTTATTATGAATGTTTTTTCTCTGTCAGTTTCCATATAAATTCATTGAGCATCACGCTTGATACTTTTACGTTTTTATTTGAAACTCGATGTGTGTCAGTTGAATCGCGTTGTAAAATATATGTCTCTTGTTTCGATGATTTTTGTTCCACCGACCTTCAAATTCAATGAGGATGACATTTTTTTCGGTAGTTAAATGTCTTCTGTTTATTAGTTTTGGTCATTTCTGACTGAAGGACCGGCCTATTGTGGCTATTGATAATTTACTTCATGTTTGACTTGCAGCTGTTTCTTCTTTTCTTTCTTTGTGTGTGGGTGTGTTTTGTGTTTGTTTTTTTGTTTTGTTTTTTTGTATGGGTTTTTTTTCCATATCCCGTGCAGCTTGACTGCACCCGTTTAACAGTCCAAAAACGTTTTCCCGTTGTTAGAGCTCACAGTAAGATTGAACCAGATTACGTTTCTCTTTCTTTCCTTTCCTTTATGTTTATTACTACGTCTCTTCTTTAATGTTTGGTTTCTTGTATAGTCATGTTTTGGATGTTTTGGCTTCTATGAATTTCTGTTTTTGTTTGCATTCGCTTTAGTTCAGGAAAGTCCTCTACTTTTTTATTTGCCTCGGGTGTAATACGTAACACATTTCCTTGCAGATTTTTAAAAAATTGAAGATTTATAGGATTTATTATATTTCTATCTATTTTATCCATCTACCCATCTATCTATCCATATATCCATCTATCTACATATCTCTCCTCTCTCTCTCTCTCTCTCTCTCTCTCGTTCTGTTTGTCTCTCTCTGCCCTTTCTCTTCCACCCCCTCTCTCTCTATCTGTCCCCTCTCGCTTTACTATCAGATCAACACACAGCACTATTCCAGACCACTGAAAGTTTCATTTGCAGTCGAATAAAATGCTTGATTTCATCATAGTAATTAGTATTATTGTTGAATATATAAATTATATTAAAAGCTTGAATCACTACAAACCGAGATGTTCACCGTTTGTGTACTAATAATTTACATATACAGTATACTAGATTTGTACAACAACCCTGGTGGTAGAAAGACACTTTGTACTGTAGAGGATTCTTATCATACTTCTTTCCTTTCCTAAACCTTTCTTGTTTTTAAAACATTTACGATGAAAAAATCCAGTTTTTAGAGAGAGGAATAAAATAGTAATTACAAGAGAATGAGAGAGATAGAGACAGAGACAGACAGACAGATAGAGAGACAGGCAGATTGGCAGACAGACAGACAGACAGAACTAAAACAACTGAAAAAACCAAGCATGAAACCTTTAAATATTTTTGTTGTTTAATTTGATATTTTAGTCAACAATAATAGTAATATTCATTCTCTTTCAACACGGCAGACAAATAGCTGTATTAAACCAGCATTTATCCGCGAATAAATAATATAAATTAACACAGAATGTTTCAACTGCAAAATCACAGGCAACAATAATCCAACAACAAGATAGTAAACAACTTTTACATTGTACCAACTAGTTCTGGACAAATCCCCAAATCAGTTTGGCAAATGCATTCTATTTATACAATAATTTATAAGTAGGACAAAGTACATTTTCATTTGAAAACAAATTTGTTCATACTGTTTAACATGAGTGCTGGGCTTTTTGTGAAGGTCTCCGTTTCGATCTATGTTTGTAACGCATTGGTTTCATCGGTCTCAGTATAAAGTGTGACCTGCTAAGACAAGAGTTCTTGTATCACCATAACTGTGCGACAGCATGTCAAAATCTACTCTCAGTTTTTATCTAAGTATAGCGTTGTCTTTAGTTGTTCAAGCGACTGATACCATAGTGATATGTACACTCGGTGTAATATATTTGATGTGATAGATTCTGTCTACCTAAGTTTGACAAGGGTTTGTCTGGTTCAACCACGACGGATTAAGTAAGGACTTCTGACTCTGGGTCGTAAACACAACGCTGCCGTAGCTTACGTCTCGTCGTAAGACTCATTTTCGCTATCTTAAGACGAGGCATAAGCTTACCATAACGTTGTACTTGCGACCCTTTCTCTTTAAACCGCCATAGCACAGGGAAAAACTTCGAGACGTTAAATACAGATAGATAGAGCCACACTCTCTCCGCTAGAGAAATATATCCTGGGTCCGGTACGCTTTGACCATGTTCTCTCAGTCACACCGCCTCGACGGGCATGTCGCCGTCTATCATGGTGAGTCCCACTATGGTCGAGATGCTGTACATGACGGTGTGTAGCCGCAGCAGCTCGTGGGAGGACTGCGAGTTCGAGTGTTTGCCCATGCTCGACCAGCAGGGACAACAGCACTGGCCCAGTCTGGACACAACGCCGGCCGACTTGCTGTTCGTGCCCTGGCTGTTGGCGCTGGCGGAGGAAAACATGCTGCCCGCGCGAGACCGCTGCCCGCCCGCCGAGGACATCATTATGGACGCTGTGTTGGTGGACGAGATAGATCCCGAGGGGACCATCTTCCTGCAGCCCGCGACCGCCTTCGTGGCCAGCTCGCAGCGCGCCAGGTAGATGAAGCAGCAGGACAGGAGGACGTAGGCCACGGGCGCGCAGATGGACAAGGGCAGGATGACCTGGTTGTCATAGAAACACAGATTTTGCACCCTGTGCTCCACACGGCGGCCGCACTGGTCCACGGCCCACCGGAAGTCCTGCTGCCAGCCATGATGGTTGTCGAAATTCTGTACGACTCGCCGGATGTCACCCTGCCCGGACTGAGCCGAATCATGCGCAGCCCCAGGGAAACCTTGCAAAAATTCTGAGCTTGAGGATTGCCTGTCTGCTTGTAAACGGGCGTCACTGCTTGCAGGTTGACTCCCATACACGTTTAGGAAGGTTTCTTCTTCGATGTAGTCCCCCCACGAGACCTCACAGACGGCTTGGTACGTCCGGCAAATCTGCCTGCATTTATTCACAGTTTCTTGGTTGGCCGTCCGCGATAGTACCTGAATAAAATGGCCGTCGGAGGCGCAGTCAACGCGATACCCTAAATTTCTGGCCTCTTCCCTTTTCTCAGACACCCTGGGCAATTTTATTTCTGCCTCGTTTTCTTGGTTTTCATCACCCCATGTATATGGCAAGACTCCTCTCGAACTGCCAGCACTCGAATAGCTGAGCTTTTTAGTCGATCTCTTGTTATCTCTCTGAAGAAAAGGATATTTATCCACGTCAATTTTATCTTCTGAGTTATTCACAACGGGCCTATTACTAGCTACCCCTTGATCTGTGTCTGTGGTAGCGTATTCGCTAGTACGGGAAAGTTCCTCTCGCTGCCTGGGCAATGTTTTTGATGAAAGACTTTGGAACGCCGCTCTATTCGGCGCGGCTTCAACCCTGGACGCCTCCCTAGAAATCCCCTTCCTATACCCGCTGTTCATCTTTCCCAAAGAAAGCTCTGGCAGATCTGGCGTCGCCGCTCTCCCCAGGGGGTCGACGGCCGCGTTGCACTCGAGCAGACTGGCGTTGACGGAGGCGAGGACGCGGCTGGCGCTCAGCATGCGGCAGTTGTAGAACGTGAGCGTCGTGACGGCCTGCAGGATCTCCACGCTGGAGATGACGATGATGGCGTAGCCCGTGAACTTGCGGTCCGTGCAGGCCAGGCCGAAGACGGTGAAGAGCACGACGCAGGCGGCGAACAGCGCGGGCATGCCCATGGTGTTGCAGAAGCTCGAGTTGTGTTGGGAGCAGCGGCTTGACACCCCGCAGGTTGTCTGAGTCTGACGCCGCTCTCGGTCTGAATCTTTGCGACAGGTCAACGCCTGCGTACCGGCAGCTTTCACTTGTGGTTGAGGACTACTGAGTTATTCACAACGGGCCTACTACTAGCTGTCCCTTGATCTGTGTCTGTGGTAGCGTAATCGCTAATACGTGAAAGTTCCTGTCGCTGTCTGGGCAATGTTTTTGATGAAAGACTTTGGAACGCCGCTCTATTCTGTCCGGCTTCAACCCTGGACGCCTCCCTAGAAATCCCCTTCCTATACCCGCTGTCCATCTTTCCCAAAGAAAGCTCTGGCAGGCCTGGCGTCGCCGCTCTCCCCAGGGGGTCGACGGCCGCGTTGCACTCGAGCAGACTGGCGTTGACGGAGGCGAGGACGCGGCTGGCGCTCAGCATGCGGCAGTTGTAGAACGTGAGCGTCGTGACGGCCTGCAGGATCTCCACGCTGGAGATAACGATGATGGCGTAGCCCGTGAACTTGCGGTCCGTGCAGGCCAGACCGAAGACGTTGAAGAGCACGACGCAGGCGGCGAACAGCGCGGGCATGCCCATGGTGTTGCAGAAGCTCGAGTTGTTTGGGAGCAGCGGCTTGACCGCCTGGAACCGGTGCTTGCACTCCATGGTGAACCACAGGGACGTCAGGACCACGGCCATCCCCAGCAGTATGAGCAGCACAAACACCTGCAAGAGGGGGAGGGATAGTTTGATTGTTAAGTAGAACGTTTATACTGAAGTGAAAGCAGGCAGTATGCAAAAAATGGTGGTGGGAGGCGGAAAGGGGCTCGGCGAGTAACAATAATTGGAAAGTAAAATAGAGCGTTTATACAGCACGAATACCTACAGGCGGAGAGAGAGAGAGAGAGAGAGAGGGAGAGAGGGAGAGAGAGAGAGAAAGAGATAGAGAGATTTGTCTTTCAGTTCATTCAGCTTCGAAGTTTTGAAGCGCCACTAGTTTACCGATCGCCAAAATTTGAACCACAGTTTCAAATTCGCCGTTGATTGCCATTCTCTTTAATATCAGAATTTTGTATATTGTTCAATTGAAATCTGCATAAAGTATTCTATTCAACAGTTATCCTTGGAGTTCAGCTCATTAAGGTCCTGAAAACAACGTTCATGTTAATTTTCTGGTTGATAATATCTGTTACATAATTTAAGACATTGCGCTTCTGTCATGCAATTACAAACGTTACGTCAACTTCTTAAGCCAACTAAATAATGCATGTACAGAAAAGCCGATTTTTTAAATGGTGACTAACAACTCCTGGATATAGAGTTACCATAAACTATGATTTTTTTTCACTGTTTGGTTTTAAAAAACAAAACAACTCAACCCAAATAAATCAAAACCAAAACAAAAAACAACTGTTCTTTTTTCACCTTCTATCAATTTTTTTTATCACTTTCAATTCACATCAAAGTTTGAGGAATACAGAAATCAAATGGATGGGTATAGAATGCAGATTTCAATTGAGCAATATACTGAGTGTTTTTATTAATGTTAAGCGCCATAGAGCACTACTGTGGATTTTGGCGCTTTATAAGTGAATTATTATTATTATTATATTATTATTAATATTTTTCGTCATTTAAAAAAAACTGTATTCAATTTTCGTTAAAAGAGAGAGAGAGAGAGAGAGAGAGAGAGAGAGAGAGAGAGAGAGAGAGAGAGAGAGAGAGAGAAAGTCTTTCATTTTATAACAAAGTGTTAAGGGATAATAACTAGTGGAGAAAACAGACTTTCTACCAAGTGGGTTACACACACAGCTCGAACACAAACCACGGAGACAGTGAACATTGTTCTTACCACTCGGGTGGAGAGCCAGATAGTTTCCTTGCCAGACAGGAAGTGACGAGGTGCGCGTGTTTTGTGACGGGAGCGGCCCGGACTGTGTTGTAGCAGAGGATCGACCGCGTGTTGCTGGAGGTGGTAGTTGCTGCTGTTGCTGCTGCACGAGGAACGGCGCCGTTCTGATACGTGCGGGTACTGGGTGCCTGTCGATGAAGTCACACCACTACACGTCTGCTCGGCAGGTTTCCAATGTGTAGGCACCTTCAGGTAGTCCATTTTGGCGTTTGGTACCTGGGGCTGGTGCCACGAGCTCTGGTTTTGCTCGTCGTGGGTGGCATCGCTGCCACTGGTGGTAGTACTACTACTACTACTGTTACTGCTGCTGCTACTGCTACTGCTACTGCGATCACTGCGATCACTGCTATGGCTACTACACGTGTCAGCTGCAGTGGCGTTGTAGTTGTTCTCTTTACTGCCAATGTTGGAGTTGGTGGCGATGCCTTTACTGCTGCGGCTCTCTGGAGCATCCAGACGTTTATCAAGCATGTCCCTGTAGGCGATCTCCTCTGCCAGGGAATAGTTCAGCCAGTTTGGACAGTCGGGCCAGTCGTCCTCCGTGGCGGAGCTGTTCCCAGAGGAGCTGTCTATGAGTGCTGTGCAGTCACTGACCGCCTGCCAGTCCTTCCGCCTTTGGCCGGTGAGTTTTCTGTGGAGCTGGGAGTCGGACCGCGCCCTGGACCGGCTTAGCCAGTCTCCCTCTCTGAGCGCGCGCTGTCTGTCGTGGTGAGACGCTAGCTTGTCGCGGGCGTGCTGTGCCGCTTGCTCCACGCTTCTGGCCGAGGCGATCCTGTGGACCTTGCGCTGCTCACAGTGCTGGGGCTGCCTCTGTTGGACCCCGGGGCTGCCCTGACTGTGACCACCACGGGAGGTCTGATAGCGCCTGTAGCCGTACTTGCCCCGCAGGTTGTCTGAGTCTGACGCCGCTCTCGGTCTGAATCTTTGCGACAGGTCAACGCCTGCGTACCGGCAGCTTTCACTGTGGTTGAGGACAGGCCTATACGGCGCTCTTTGATGACGCCAGGGGTCCCCACCGAGCTGCTCATGTTCCAAGTTTTCCGGGAATCCCACGTCTCTGCTCTGCTCAGAGCTCTTGTTGCACGGTTTGCTATGGCTACGCTGGCTGGGAGAGTTGCTGTCAAGGTCAACGTAGGTTACTGTGTTGAGGACTTTGACCACTGCCTGGTGACTAGCTTGAGGCGAGAAGAAACCTTCCCTCAGGTAGTGTCTCTCCATCGCTGTGCTTTTTGTGGATTTTTTTCAGTTTCAGGAGGATTTGCTTCTCAGTACTATTGAGTCCAGTCGATTAAAACTGTCACGTGATTGGCCTCGGCGATCCTTTACATAAGCAAAAGAAAAAAAGAAAACCGAGAGTCATATACTGATCTAGCTCTAGATTTAGAACAGGAACTTTCATTCGTAATCAAGGACTTATTCTGTAAAATCAAGAACTACAGTATTAAACATGTAAGACGTATACATTACGTTAAAATAAACAGCAAACCTTTGTGTATTTCCGTATTTCAGTGCATTTTGGCCTCTTGTTTCGGAACTAACAGAGTTTTACAAATGTTTTGAGAGACATTTAAAATATAAAGTCTGTACGGACCAAGCTTATTTCTGTGTGATAAAATCACAATTATGATAAAAGTACAAATAATTCAAACAGTAAACACCTTTCCCACGAGTTATTCACACATGGAAATTAAAAGTGTGGACTTGTAAGATACGCCAGATGAAGAGTTCAAATGTTTGAAGCGATGATAACAGAAAGCGGTAACTGCGAAACAGAAATGAAGACAAGAGTAGAAAAAGCTAAAAAGAAACTGGAACAGGAAATGAAACGTATTCTGACCAATAAATAACTAGCCCTGAAGGTGAGACAACCAGTGCACAGGTGCTATGTACATCCAGTCCTGATGTACGGAAGCGAGACTTGAGCATTGAACAAACAGCTGGAGAGACGCATCACAGCAACTGAGATGTGGTTCATCCGAAGGATGCTCAAAGTCTTATAGACAATGAGGAAAACAAACGTACCATGCACACAATTAAATCTTCTCTATAAAATCAGGACACAACAAGCAAAATTCGTTTACTATGTCATGCGCACACTTGGTTTTGAACATGTAATTACAACTGGTAAAACAAACGGAAAGAGAGCGAGAGGAAGACGGAGAGAAACGATCCGGGACGGGTTAGGAAGATGGATCGTTGAAAGTAAACGGATTGACCTGATTATGAAATGCGAATGTGGAGTGACATGGTCGTCAACACCAAAAGGCACGACACTCCATGAAGTTGAAACAAATTTTCGCAGGAAAGCTTTTTTGAGTCGTGTGTTGTTTTCGGTTCTGGGATTGAACTCACGGCTGTCGGTTAGTTAAAGGATCGGCCTGTCGCTCAAGCCAATAGAGCTCTTAAGTGATGAGAGGGAGGTCAGAGATTCCAATCTTATAATGGTGTTATGCGCCTCTTTTAGCGTAGAGGATTCTCTCTCTCTGGAAACCTAGTGGACATAAGCCGAACCAAAGATCACTTTTTTTGTCAATTTCTTTTTTGCTTTGCGCTTTTCTTTATCCAGACCCCCCCCCTCTCCCCCCGTCTCAAAAAAGAAACATGGGCCACTGATCTCGTTTCCTTTCTGTGTGACACCAAAGACTCTAGATTTAGTGAGAGGTTTCACAAAAAGAGAGAACAGTGCTATTAATAGTGGGAGTTAGCACGACGCGCGCTCACTCTATTTCCTTCTTGTCATTAGAGCGGTTGACCAATACTGAAATATAGCTTTTTCCCCCAAGGTTTAAAAAAGGAAGCAATCGCTTTAATTATCTAGACGCACACCCGCAAAATCTTCGGTGTGAAACCTCTCACGATCTCACACTCTCTGGCCATGCTTTCATTGGTTGTTGTTTTTGAACAGTATCTCCTCTCTCTCTCTCTCTCTCTCTCTCTCTCTCTCTCTCTCTCTCTCTATCTATCTAGCTAGCTAGCTAGCTATCGATCTATCTATCTATCGCTTAGAGACAGACACAGGGAGTCTAGGAGTTAGGGTTGATTGTATACCACTTATAAGACGATTTGAATTTTACCACGATTTAATACTATCATAATCACCATGATTATCCAGTAATCGATGTAGTTCACTAGACAGTCTGACAAATTAAACAGACCAGGATCAAACTGGCCACGTGCTAACGAGGTTTATCCTCTTTTAATACTTTTTTTTTTCATTATCTACTACTACTACTACTACTACTACTACTACTACTACTACTACTACTTTGTAAATATATAATGTACGTTCATTGTCATTTTAAATACTTTGTAAACAACTGAGCCAGCTTGTCTTGGTGTTCGCAAATAAAACCATATATTATTGTTATTAATATCACTACAACAACTACTACTACTACTACTACTACTACTACTACTACTACTACTACTACTACTACTACTACTACTACTACTACTACAACTACTATTGCTACAACCAGTTGCCAATACTATCACCACTACAGCTGTTGTATTTGCTATTAATTAAATCTATTTCGCAATATTTGTGTTCACTGTAGTTTCAGACGGTGCGATTAACAAATAGGAATAATTTACACGTGTTTTGAAGCTTTGAAATTTGCTCGACAAAAAAATGATAATCCAGTAATCTACTTTGGTTGGGATTCATTATGAATATGATCACATTTAAATCACGTTTAATGTATTACTAATCAACATTGAACGAGCTTGCTTGAAAACAAAACAAAAATCCCCACCCCAACTTTCCCAATGCAACAACTACTACTACTACTACTACTACTACTACTACTACTACTACTACTACTACTACTACTACTACTACTACTACTACTACTACTACTACTACTACTACTACTACTACTACTACTACTACTACTACTACTACTACTACTACTACTACTCGCAATATTTGTGTTCACTGTAGTTAAAAACAATATTTTCAGACATCGGCTTTCCCAGAGTTATGAACCTACTTCAGTGCACCATGAATGCAACACCAAGCTGTGAATAGTTGGTGCAACATAATACGGGTGCATAGTCATTTGTTGCAAATGAAGATCGTGCTAGAGGCAAGAACAGTTGTTATTCATGTACAATTTTGGAAACCATCGAATTTTTTTTCCTGTGCAGACATGTCTTTTTGTTGGAGACAAAACATACGTTAGAAGGAGCACTACTTTGGCTAGTTCCGTAAATCTTTTAAAAAAGCAAATTAATCAGCTTGGATTCAGTGTGCGGTTGTGTTGTTGAAATCTATTGTTGGCAAATGGCTATGCAATGATTGACTCTGCAGTTAATGCGTGTTTTGGGGACCAACCAAACACAAAAAACCGTCATTGAAATGATTGCTGTTAAACATCTGGTGTCTGTTCAGAAACATAAGTAACCTGATCTTAGCATAATACGGGAAATCATGGTACATGTTCTAAGGTCAGAATCATCTAGTTATGTTTTATAACGTGGTCGGATGTTGGGTTGACGTTACATAATATTCTGTTTTGATGCTTGGGTCGAGATTTTTTTAGCACTAGGACTAGTATTAGAAACACGGAAAAGGGGTAGGATACGGAAGGAAGGAAGAGCGAACGAAGAAGAAAAAGAAGAAGAAGAAGAAGAAGAAGAAGAAGAAGAAGAAGAAGAAGAAGAAGAAGAAGAAGAAGAAGAAGAAGAAGAAGAAGAAGAAGAAGAAGAAGAAGAAGAAGAAGAAAAAGAAGAAGATGAAAGAAAAAGCAAATAACTATTAAGGAAAAGAGGGGAAAACCACAAGAGGAATGATGGTGACGCACTTATAACAGGAGACATATAAATGGATATAGACCAACATTTACTGCTTTAGAAGCTAAGACAGCAATATAAGTGATAAAGAGTAAAAAAATAGGGTTGGTACATATAAAACTATTAAGGAAAGAATAGACACAATCATCCAAGTTCACAATGAAAAAAAAAGTAAGAACAAGGCCGTAACCCTTGGAGAAAGAAGTCAAGACTGACTGAAAGGCCAATAGTGTTTACTGGAAACATGAGTTAAAACTTCAAAGCCGCCACAGCCCGTTCCAAGTTATGCGCTTGTTTGCTTTGATAAGGCGTATTGTGTGGCATAACCAAAATGTAGGATCAGGTGGCACCCGAAACGGAACAAAATAATGTGGGCCCAAGGTGTGGGAGGCAGCTTGTTAATCATTGGTTTTGTGTTGGACCCAAGGCTATATTCAATATCCTAGGGTGGGCCACATGTGCTCCATTTTGTAGGCATGGTTATTGTAAAAATCGTGTTGGAAATTTTCTCCTTTTTGGTCGTTTAACGAGGTGCTAAACGTTCTATTTACTTGCTATGTGTGTGTATTGTGGTAAGAGCCTTGCCTTTGAGGGTGTTTTTTTAATGCTGGTAATGTGGTATTTATTTACTATTCGCTCCTTGTTATTATCGTTTTAAAGTTCATAGATATGAATTAGGGGCCGTAGTACAACGTCACGGTAGCTTACGACTCGCCGTAAGAATATATATGCGATAAAGAGTGCATAAGACGAGTCTTAAGCTACCGCAATGTTGTACTTATGGTCCTTGATCTATATTCCGTTTTAAGTTTTTTATTGATATACGCAGAACGCTAAATGTGTCTTTCATGATTCTAAACATATATATTCTTATCACTACAGTCCTGTATTAGAACAATCCATTGCTCTAAACAAGTTCAAGCGTATACCACACAAGACCTGAAAACGAGCTGAAAAATAGCACCAATAGCAACCTTCCTGTTCGGTTATATTTTTTCCATAATATTCATAGGAATCGAGTGATTGAAACTGAGATGCCAGTCGATTGAATATCAACATAAACTTATTTATTTGAAGAAAAAAAAAACTCTTCAAACATTTCTCGCAAAATTGTTTTAAAAATATATACATGTATATATATATCTCAATTTATACATTGTACTCATTTATCTAACTGTACCTCGAGATACACACATGAACATAAATTTCTACTAAATCTTGTTCTGTAATATTATACTCACATGTATTCTTTCGAGTGTTTCTTGCAAAACCTGCTCAAAAGACAAACACCTCCTCTGTCGTGAGAATCCGGCTAGCACTCGCCTGTGTGTTCTGGTACATCTACTGGACTTGTAGAGCAGTCTGGATTGTCTCGTCTCACTTGTGTCTCTATCAACCTGACACCCTCCTGCTCCTGGGCCCAAAGCTGGGTTTAGCGTGTGGAACTGATGGCGGGGCGTGGAACTAACTCACTGGCACAATAGCTAGCGCGTCACAGTTGGTTTGACTCCGTTGGTTTCAGTCACAGTAAACTGTTGGTTTTAGAATGCGGCAGTATTTTGGTTTTACCCATAGATGTATATAAGTACCAGGGTAGTTATATATCTATGGTTTTACCACACCAGACGATTTCGTGATACACGTCAGCGGGGAAATAGTTGGCAGGAGCGCGTTTAATGGAGATAGGAGGAGGGGTAGAGAAAAATGTAAGGAGGAAAAGAATACAGATATAAAGATAGATATGTAGATAGATAAATATATAAATAGAGAAAGAGAGAGAGAGAGAGAGAGAGAGAGAGAGAGAGAGAGAGAGAGAGAGAGAGAGAGAGAGAAAAAAAACTGGGTGGGAGAAGCATTTATAACTTTTTAAAGATTATTACCATTGATATTTGAGCCTTTTGACAAACCACAAGCCTCTGTATTTCAGAAATGGGTATGAAGATGATGCTTATTTTAGTGTTGTTATTTTCTTCTTTGTTATGCGTGCTGCTGCTGCTATTGTGGTTATTGTTATTGTTGTTGTTATTTTTTTTTACTTTAAAATTTAAATAACGCCCCTTTAAATCAGTAAATATGCATTATAAATGTATGTACTTTATGTATGTATGTATGTATGTATGTATGTATGTATGTATGTATGTATGTATGTATGTATGTATGTATGTATGTATGTGTGTGTGTGTATGTATGTATGCATGCATGCATGTATGTATGTGTGTGCGTGTGTGTGTTCGTGTGTATGTGTTCGTGTATGTGTGCGTGTGTGTGTTCGTGTGTATGTGTTCGTGTATGTGTGCGTGTGTGTGTTCGTGTGTATGTGTTCGTGTATGTGTGCGTGTGTGTGTTCGTGTGTATGTGTTCGTGTATGTGTGCGTGTGTGTGTTCGTGTGTATGTGTTCGTGTATGTGTGCGTGTGTGTGTTCGTGTGTATGTGTTCGTGTATGTGTGCGTGTGTGTGTTCGTGTGTATGTGTTCGTGTATGTGTGCGTGTGTGTGTTCGTGTGTATGTGTTCGTGTATGTGTGCGTGTGTGTGTTCGTGTGTATGTGTTCGTGTATGTGTGCGTGTGTGTGTTCGTGTGTATGTGTTCGTGTATGTGTGCGTGTGTGTGTTCGTGTGTATGTGTTCGTGTATGTGTGCGTGTGTGTGTTCGTGTGTATGTGTTCGTGTATGTGTGCGTGTGTGTGTTCGTGTGTATGTGTTCGTGTATGTGTGCGTGTGTGTGTTCGTGTGTATGTGTTCGTGTATGTGTGCGTGTGTGTGTTCGTGTGTATGTGTTCGTGTATGTGTGCGTGTGTGTGTTCGTGTGTATGTGTTCGTGTATGTGTGCGTGTGTGTATGTATGTATGGATGTATGTATGTCTGTATATATGTGTGTATCAATGTATGTATGTGTGTATGTACTACTATAATTGCTATCTTTAATATAATAATTCGTTTTTGGAGGTCTTTTTGTTTTTTTGTTTTCTTTTTAGGAGGCTTACGTGACACTATCATTAACGAATGAGCTTCGTTTATTCAACGATCTCTTAAATCTGTTTTTGTTATAATTATGGTTACAACTAACTCCTTTAATGACGTACTCAATCTAACACCGGTGACATGCCTCAGTAAAGGAGCTAATGGAATGATGCACGAACAATTGTGTTTGTTTGTTGCTCTTCGCCCAACGTCAGGACTATTTAGGATATACTGATGACGGGTGCCGAGAAAAATGTCTTCTTTTTACGTGCTACCACACGAAGGCAGTGCGGGGATACCAAGTCTATTATTATTATTATTATTATTATTATTATTATTATTATTATTATTATTATTATTATTATTATTATTATTATTATTATTATATGGAGGCAAACTTTTATTGAAGCAGCGTAACAACTAACATAATGTGAACTATGTCATTGAACTCTTCCGTACAGGTATAACAGTAATTGTTGAGAGAAATCGGCTAATATGTGAAGAAAACTTCTCTCTGAGTACACAGTCATGTAATAACCCGCCCTTACCACAAACAAAAAAAACAACAACAAAAAACCGAACAGATCAAATAGATCACTGGAACCCCTGTGCGTTATAAGAATAATAATAATTTATATGCAATTCTAGAATGCATGCTTTTATTTATTTATCTTGGTTGTTCAAACACTTGGACCCTGCTTTGAGAAGTCGCCTCGATTCTGACCCTCCCTATACATTTAGTGCGTTGAGTCAATATTATTAGTAGTAGTAGTAGTAGTAGTAGTAGTAGTAGTAGTAGTAGTAGTAGTAGTAGTAGTAGTAGTAGTAGTAGTAGTAGTAGTAGTAGTAGTAGTATCATTATTATCATTTAGCAAAGCTTGATTTACGCTAAACTTTAGATTAAACTAGCTGTGGATTGAACTTTTGTTTGATTGACAGGCCAAATCACCGAATTGACTGAAGTAAACACATTTTTTGCCTATTAACAAGGGTATTCGTGAATTATTTATTTTAAATTCGTATCATATTAGGATCGGGTGATTCTCATTGATTTAGCTCACTCTGGTTCCAAATGCAAATGTTCGTTTATTTTGGTTAACCTGCCTGTTTTTTTAAGCCTTGATTGCGCATCACGCAGTGTTTGCTGTTTAGCCAGGAAAAAATGCACGTTTCACCCGCATCACCTTTATTATAATGGATGCATTTTGCAGTCAATACGTCATATAGATCTAGTGTTACCAACTTACAAATGACTGGTTTTTTATTCTTATGTCACAGACTTGGTGTGAAGTGGAATGTGATGGGCGTTGTGGACTAGTCACGTTGATGCTGTATACCCGAATGTGTATTCGTACTTGTAATTATTCTCACATGTATAATTTACATGGCGCTATACAGGAAAACCGAGGCGTAATTTTTAGTCACAAATAAGTGGTTCTAAATGTAGATGTTTGTTTATTTTGGTTAACCTGCCTGTTTTTTTAAGCAGCCTTTAGCCAGGAGTAAAAATACACGCAAAAGGTCCGTGGTTCGAGCCCTGGCGATTTTGCTCCGTACTGGTTGGGTCGGTGTTAGTTTAAATGTGAGCGGCTGAGACAGAAGTCTGGTATCCTCGCCCTGTCTTGTTTGTGGCAGTCCATAAAAATTGATAGACGTCAGTCTTGGACCCTTCCACAATATAGCCTATATAATGCTGAAGTTGGACGTTAATCCAACTCACCTACAACAACTCTTCACGTCGTGGAAAGAGGGTGGGGGGTGGGGAAGCCTGGATCTAGTGGTAGAGCGTTGAGCTCCAATCGGGAGGTCACCGGTTCGAAAACCGCAATCGCACACATTCTTATGATAATTATACACTTTGTTTTTGTAAATGCGTCTTTAGGCAGAGAATTTATCTTTTTTTTTACTGTTGACTCACGTTTGAGGTTATTGTGAAGCCCATGTGTTTGAATTTATTTACTTATTCAATTAACTATTTAGCCACTGCGTGAGATGTTACACGTCACACTTGTTAATAAGTCTGACTTTCTTGATTTAGCATGCATTCAGCCTCGTCTCATTCATTTGGAGTCCTTGATTTTCACTCTCCATTGCAACTTTTTAAAGGATATCATGCAGTTGCTGTTTAGCAGTGTGAGCAGTAGGCTCCGTACCAAAGAGTGCATACCTCAGAGTGTTCATGTTGAAAGCTCCTACATGTACTTTGGCTGCGTCAAGTTCCTCAATGTTCCTTAAGATCATTCCACTGTATAAAAAATGATAGTGCCGAGGAAAAAGGACGAAAGGGGGTGAAATGATTGTAAAATAATAGTGCAGTGTAACAAAGACATGTATGGACTTAGAGCAATAACGAAGAAAAACTAGAGATGAAGTGAGTTAATTTCATATCTCACATGTACATTCAGTTAAGAAAATGTCCATTCAAACAATGTACACCATAGCAATGACAACTCAATGATGTTGTAAAGATGTTTAATGTCCTTGCTAAAACTTTGCAAATTAAGTTTACAAGTGAAGTACCAACGTCAGCACTATATATGCTATATTGTGGACCGACCCCAAGGCTAATGTTTACCAAAAGGCGGGGATACCATAACCCCTGTCTATACTGACACCGAAGCAACCAGTAAGGGACGAAATTGGACAAATTAATTTTTTTAAACGATCGTCGGTTTCGATTCAGGAACCTCTTGGTTTGGCGACCAAAGCTCTAACTCTAGCGCCAGTTCGCCCCCGCCCCCCTCCCTCCCCCATCTCTTGGTGGTCGAATAAGTAGTTGAGCGCGCTGCAGTTTCAATCTCTACTTGAGCATAGGGCTCTTTTGTTGCTGTTATTGTTTTCTGAACAAATCTCTTTTAACCATTCTAATGATTCTTTATCGGACACAGATTTAACCATCGGATACACATTTGGTTATCGAATATGTATCGTGATGGGCCATATATTAGAATCTTTTAAATCAAATTGATTTAAACAATCAAGCACACCACTTCCGTACCAACGATTTTATTTAAAAGCTTTCGTTTAAGCAGGGTCAGTATTTTGCATTATCTCTGAACAAATTTTACACAACACGTAGTGGTGTTTCTTAATCATTTATGTATTGGACCAAGTATTATAATTAGTCATTATTACCTAGGCAAACAATGATGTTTTCTTGTTTTAACTCATTAAATGTTTATCTCTGTTCATCTCCGCGTAATTCATTTGGGATGAGGATTTTCAGGGTCAAGATTAGATTCCGTACGCCTGTTAATTCTACACATGGATGTACTGTTCCGTCAAACTGAAAAGGTTGAAGTGTAGTCCACGTGTGTTCCACCAATCTATCTATCTATCTATCTATCTATCTATCTATCTATCTATCTATCTATCTATCTATCTATCTATCTATCTATCTATCTATCTATCTATCTATCTATCTATCTATCTATCTATCTATCTATCTATCTATCTATCTATCTATATACACACATTGAAGAGTGAGGGGGGGGGGAGGAAACAAAGACAGAGACAGAGGTACGTGTGGGGGGAGCGACAGACAGACAAGCAATTAAAAATGGGCCACCTTCATGGAGGTTAGAGACAGGCTTTGATACAGATCCGCGCGGGGGGTGATAAAGGTGAGGTGTTAAAAAAAGTGTTTTGTCTGTCCATGTATTTTAAGTGGTCGAGCGCATTTTGTTTCATCTTCTCATTAATAAATTGTTTACCGATCTCAGTATTAACTTACTCTAAAGCTTTAGTAGTTTAAACCTGAGATAGGATTTTAAATAACTGAGGCAACAACCTGAACAGATTAATACGACGGAATAGCTAGCAGGTCCTGCTTAGTTAATACAATAGTTAGCACACCAAAGTCAAGCTGTCTGAGCTGTCATTGTACGTCACCAAATTACCTGGACACACAAACACTTTTCTTCACACCTCACCTTAATCACCAAATACGTAGAGAGAGCTCTCTGTCTCTTTCTCTCTCAGTTTCTCTCTCTTTCTCTCCCTCTCTCTCTCTCTCTCTCTCTGTCTGTCTGTCTGTCTCTCTGTCTGTCTGTCTGTATGTCTGTCTCTGTCTGTTTGTGTGTGTTTCTCTCTCCCCCCCCTCTCTCTCTCTCTCTCTCTCTCTCTCTCTCTCTCTCTCTTTTCTCTGTGTGTTCCTCTCTCTTCTTCTCTCTCACTGTGTTTCTCTTTCTCTCTCTGTTTCTCTCTGTGTCTGATATATATATATATATGTATATATGAATGTATATATAAGGTGAGAAAGCTCTACGTATAAGTGATTGTCTGTATCCCTCTAATTCTCTTTCTCTCTATTTTGTTTTTACCTCCAAGAACCTTTTATCGTCTTCTATTTAATGGGTGGTAATAATCCCCTCTTTTCCGCCATATTAACCGCAAAGTGCGTAGTTAACTAAATTTGCCTGTGGGGACGCAGTATACAGACAAACAAACATCTCTTACAATGAAGGTCAACATGAAAGGATGGGATAGAGCAAAATTGAAACGTTATTACTTCTTTAAAAAAACATAATATTTTATTGTTTAAGTTTTTGTTATACATGTACATAGTAAATTAACTCGGCGGTAAATGACAAGACCGTTGGGTGTTTTATGAGAGGCAGGGATAGAGAGAGAGAAAAAAGAATAATAGTGACGAAATCGGACAGAAAACAAGTGTTAAGTAAGTGGTCTTGAACAATGAGTAGTTGCAATAGTTGTTGTAGTAGTAGTAGTAGTAGTAGTAGTAGTAGTAGTAGTAGTAGTAGTAGTAGTAGTAGTAGTAGTAGTAGTAGTAGTAGTAGTAGTAGTAGTAGGTAGTAGTAGTAGTAGTAGTAGTAGTAGTAGTAGTAGTAGTAGTAGTAGTAGTAGTAGTAGTAGTAGTAGTAGTAGTAGCAGCAGTAGTAGTAGTAGTAGTAGTAGTAGTAGTAGTAGTAGTAGTAGTAGCAGTAGTAGTAGTAGTGGTGGTGGTGTAGTATTAGTAGTGGTGTAGTAGTAGTAGTAGTAGTAGTAGTAGTAGTAGTAGTAGTAGTAGTAGTAGTAGTAGTAGTAGTAGTAGTAGTAGTAGTAGTAGTAGTAGTAGTAGTAGTAGTAGTAGTAGTAGTAGTAGTAGTAGTAGTAGTAGTAGTAGTAGTAGTAGTAGTAGTAGTAGTAGTAGTAGTAGTAGTAGTAGTAGCTGTTGTTGTTGTTGTTGTTGTTGTTGTTGTTGTTGTTGTTGTTGTATTCGGTATTGCTCCTTACACCGTGCATCCCGACTGCGGTGATCTTCGTTTAGTTTCTGGGATAAACGTTTTACTCTAGCTATCTGGCCTTGTCTTGCGGTGTGGCTCTGTTCTATTCTTAGTCTTTATAGTTTCCTTGTTTTCCTTGATGCCATACTAATTTGATAGATCGAAATTAATTTTGGTCTTTCGTCTTAATATTCAGCCTTGACACTAGAGCTTACAGCGTAGCTAGAAATGGCAATTTCTCTCTGCCAACATTTTTACCTCTACGTGTTATAATAATAATTATATATCATTACCCAAACCTTTTTCACTTGTTTTGCAGTCAATCCAACAAACTTTTCCATCGTACTTCGAATGATCAAACCAGAGGCTATATATTCGTTATTTTTCACTCTCTGATTGAACTTTAAAAAGCATGCAAAACATCTTTAGATTTATTTTTGTTCAATTCATTCTTTAATAATGTAAAGTCATTTCGAAGGTTGACAATGATTTCGTTTTGTTTTGTTTACGTTCATGAGAAGATAGTGTTATCTCACGCAAGTTTTAAATCATTGAAACTTTTTCTGGTACTGAAAATCAGAGACTGAAATCAGCCCAAAAAAGAACAGATTCATTTGTAAATCTATGGAGTCGTATATTTTTGCAATGACTTGTATACTTATTTCTGTAATAAAATGGTGTAACATGTTGATCAGAGTATACATCTTGTATGTAGGGCGTTATATAAGGACCATTTGTGTTCAGCCTAACTTATTAGAATTGGTTTGTTGAAAAAATCTAGAACCCATAGAATATTACTTATTATTGGATATATATGGGTTTTTTTTAACCTGGGCGGGATAATTGATTGTTTTCAAATTCTTGGAAAAACCAATGAATATGAGAAGATCAGTATAATTATGCTTTTAGGTACTTTACTTTGTATGAGTAAGATAGATGCGTCTTCTACATTTCTTTTTTCTTGTAATGAAATCAACAAGGATCAAGTTCTTTTGAAAAATAATTAGAGGTAAAAAGAAATAGGATTTTCCCAAACTATTTCACCACAACGGGTGCCAATAAGAAGGGTTCAAACCATAAATGATCACTATTTCTATTTTCTTTTTTTTTTTTCATTTAGGCACTGGAATAATTTTCGAAAATTTCCAAAGCCAATGAATTTTAGTGGCATGTTAAAAATAATTATAGTTAAAAGTCATGATATCACGTCACAAACAAGTTTGACACGTGAACGTTCATAGGAATATTTTTTCTCAAACCTTATTAAAATTATTATAATTTGTGGACTAAAGCCTAATCGGATATGTTCTGTCTGATCTGATTTCACTCTGTTCATGAAAATTTGTTCGATCAAGATAATCAAAAAACGTGGCATTCAGTTAGATTCACTTGTTATTCTTTTAGGGAACAATAGGGGAAAACATAAGCCTAACGACGTGCTAAAATAAGGATATCCCACAGGAAAAAGGGATGCTTTGTTGTTGTTGGTGGTGGTGGTGGTGGTGGTGGTGGTAGTGGTGGTGGTAGTGGAGGTGGTGGTGTGGTAGTGGTGGTGTGGTAGTGGTGGTGGGGTAATTGATCTGTTGTTGCTATTGCTTTCGTTGTTGATGATGTTTTGTATCATTCATATAGACTACTATTTCAATGATCACATGTACGTCACTCGAGTTGTTATTCCTGTGGTTTCACTTATCTTTTTTAAGTCGGGTAATTGACTCAGGAAATTTCATGTAGTCTGTCCGAAAGTTCACAGCAAACGCGTCTCGAGGTGTTGGAAAAGATGATAGTTTACACCAATTTTGCAATTCATATCTATTTTTCTCGTATGCTCGAGGGAACATTATTGTCGGCTGAGTTCAATGATTAGTTATGTAAAAGAAAACTCCATCATTCCCTTTGGGACTTGGGGCGCTCTGAGGTAGTGAGAACCGCAATTATTTGAAATGGAAAACAGTTTGCTTGTGCTTAACGTAAGTGTCTCAGAATAGTCGATTCTAGTACGCCTTTTTTTGTTTGTTTCTAGTTTATCAAAATCTACTTCTTTTGGCATCTATGAATTATTCTTATAACTGAAACAATGATAATAATAATAATAATAATAATAATAATAATAATAATAATAATAATAATAATAATAATAATAATAATAATAATAATAATTAATAACAACAATAATAGCAATAATAGCAATAATAACAACAACAACAACAACAACAACAACAACAACGACAACAACAACAACAGCAACAACAACAAATTAACCTGTAATAATGCTAACAACGATGTTAACAATAATAATAATGTGTAATAAACAAACAAAACATTATAGGAATAATAATAGTACAAAATGCACTATACAAAAAATTCTACTTGTATTTCTGCCATGATTTTCTGTCGGACCGACTGATACCAGGATTACTCACTTTGATTTTTACTGGATGTGTAGATGTATCTAGCGTAATTTAATTGGGTAAAAATATTAACATGTCAACATTATGGTTTCATGGAAGTTGTTTTGTCTGAAAACATACCAAATATACTCATGGTTGTTTTTGTGTCCACCATTTAAACATATCTTGGATTTTAATATGGTTTTGCTCAGTGTGTGTGGATGCGGGTGATGGGGTGTGGTAGCCCTGGATTTGACGCAGGAGGTTCGTGGTTCGAGCCCTGCTCTGGCGCTTTCGTCCCCTATTGGTTGAGTCGGTGTCGCTTTAATGTGACTGGCTGAGACAGGAGCTATTCTTGCACTATCTCTGTGTGGCAGCATGTAAAACTGTCAGACGTTAGTCTTGGGTCCCATTCACAATACAATCTATATAGTGATGACGTTTGACGCTTTATACTTGTGCAACAAACAAGCAAACAGTCAGTGGGGTTTAATAAATTAATTTATGGTTTTCCTGATATTTGTTTGTGTTCGATTGAGGCCAGCTTGGAATTTAAAAGGAAACTGATGTCAGTTTGTTCCATTTTATGCCTTTAATTAACTACTTGTAAATAACGGTTACGTTGGGTTCCCTAAGTATTACGTGTCAATCGCTGTCAAAATATGCCAATGTACAATCCACACATCTGCCTCATCACAAAGCCTGTTTCATAATCAATAGTCAAACAGTGACAAAGGTTTTGAGATTTTATCTTTGTTCATGTTCTGCAATTGCGACTCTAATCACCGCTGGTGTCTTTAGGATTATACAACACAATGGTGCATGTAACTCACCAAGGTGTTAGGTTACCTCATTCGTTTTATGCCTGTTTGTAAATAAAATAATTTGCAGACCAAATAGTGAATAATTATTGCTAATGGTAGGGCGTTTAAACAACCCTGCAACGGCCCTTTTACGGCACGTCAGCGCAGTGAAGCTAGATTGAATTCTATCTCTATAGAGCGGTGTGCAAATAATCGCATCACAACAACAACTAAAACAATAACAAAAACAATGATACTAATTCTGCAGAAAAGTTTAAGCTACCAAACCCTTGCAACGGCCCTTCCAGTTGGGTGTTATCAAAGAGTGTGAAATAGTGAGAGGTTTCACGAGGAGGATTTTGCGTAACTATGTAGGTTGCTTCCCTCTTTACAACTTCCCCAAAACTGTCTTAATTTCAATTTTTTTTTATAGAGTCAGCACGCGTCATGCTATCTTCCCGTATCAATAGCAATGTGAGCTCTTTTTGTGAAACGCCTCTCTAAATCTATAGTCTCGGTATCATGATGAGATTATAAAGCTCAACACATCCTATCTCTTTGTGTTTACGGCACGTCAGCGCAATGAAGGCTAGATTGAATCCTATCTCTATAGAGCGATGTAAAAATAATCACATCACAATAACAAAAAACAAAAAACAAAAACAAAAACAATAATACGTAAGATCAGACTACAGGAATTAATTCTGCTGCTGCAGAAAAGCTTAAGCTACCAAACCCAGCTCCTTTACTCTCTATACACAAAAGATCATTTTTTATTGAATACAATGCAACCTATCAAAACATGAACAGATAATAACATGTTGTGTTGTCAAGAAGATGATAGATTGTGGATATTATAGAACAAAAAGGCAGACATTCAAGATAGGTTTACTCAATTAAGAATAAGATAAGACAGACCTTCATTCAAAAAGGTGGATGAAGGACATCAGCGACTGGCTACAAAATGAGGCCCAGCGAGGCAGATTGTACGGGGGGCTACCTCAGACACTACCGACAAACCGGCATGGTGATAATTGAAAGATTTATCGTCCTCAAGCAGAAACTTCTGGGTTTTAAACCGTAAACAATAGTATATTATTACTTATAGTTCTGTGTAGGTTTGTCTTAACAACCCCAAGGCTTTCGAAAGTATCCACACCTTCTACTTTTTCCCCTTTAATAATTATCCTATTTTCCGGATTCTTCTTTTCTTCACGGAAATCAATAATTATTTTCCTGGTTTTAAGACTAGATGGTTCATTCATGTCATACCTTTTAACGAAGGTTTTTTTTTCCATTCTACTCGTAATTCAAATTACGTTCTTGATCGCCTTAAATCATTCCGATCAGCAGAGTATCATGTGCCTACGTGCCAACTATATAATCCTCTTGTGCAGATCTGCAGTTGAATGTACAGATAAAGATAAAAAAAGGATTAAATCTGTTGCTGGTGGCGCAATAATGTTTGTTTTTATTGTATTATATGTTAACGTGAGATATAATCTAACAACTTGTGGCAAAAAAGTAAGATATTCCAGTATCCAAGCAATACGAGATGGTTAGCTATTCATATTCGTCAGTTTTCCGCACAATAAATGGGGTTGGAATGCATTAAAGGTGCTGGAAAACAGTAAAATATTTATGCGATATAAACCCCTGGTTTGCCTAGGTGGACAATCTCCCTACCCCTCTCCTCTTTTAACGACATGAATGTCACACAGAGAGCCAGGCAAAACAGACTGAATGGTCAAGAAAACTAACTTAATCATGATTGTCTATATTCGCCTCCCTTCCAATGACTCACTGTTTCACGTCGCTTAGCGAGTGTCAAAAACTTGAGCGCCTTTTTGAATATGAGAACGGATGGCAGTGGTAGAAGGGAGTGAACCCGTAATGCGACTTCGGCGACTTGCGTGAATACCAGAGGATTACTGTAGGTTGAAGTCTCATAGGATTGTAGGATTGTTGCTTAGCCTCCAACGGCAGCACTTCATAGGCTGTATTGTGAAAGGGCCCCAAGACTAATGCCTAACAAGTTTACGTGCTGCCACATGGAGACAGTGCGGGGATACCAGCTTCCCACCCGTCTCAGATCTCTTCTCAGAGAGAGAGAGAGAGAGAGAGAGAGAGAGGGAGGGGGGGGAGAGAGAGAGAGATATTGACTTGTTGATTTATAATTTCTGTTTGGTAGGCCCTACAACAATGATGATTTTATCAGCTGAAGATCTAAGCTGCCTAGCAGGTACTTACATCTGGTTCACTGCCTTTTCCCACTCCCATTATTCAATACTAATTATTTTTTTTCTTATCCATGGCTTGCGCAGCTGTGAGGAAAATGATTTTATGTGGATTGTCTTTTGGGGCTCCATGCCAATTACACAAAAATAGTTTTTATTGATGTAAGCTTTTGTAGCGGAACACAGTGTCTGTTCATTTTTTCAGTCTAAACTATGTCCTGGCGTGAGATGGGAAAGATAACCAATATACTTTTTTTTTAACTACTCTTCTTTTCTTCCGATAATATCGGCTCTAAATTTGCTGGCTTGTTTTCTATCTTCCATATAGTTTGATTTATAAGCTTCTTTTTTTTAAATTCCATACCGATTTATCTCTTTTGTTACCCATGCCTTGTTGATATAAAATAATGTTGATTGTCCTTTGGGTTCTATATCAACTTCACGGAAATAATTCTCATTGATGTAACTGTACACAGTGTCAGTCAGTAAATTCACACTCCCTGGTCACTCTCTGGTCAATCTGTGGGTGCTGTGTACCAACACTGACCAGTCAGGGGTGTCCAAACATGGTTGTCAAGAGCAACTGAGGCTTCCGAAAATAACAGACATAGTCACCGAAATAAACAAACAATTGTGTTTAGAACAGAAGGAATCTGTGTCATTAAAATAATTATTAGGTACCCTTAGTGCATTTCACGTTTTTAGTCTAGTAGGCTCGTGCGCCGAACAAAAAAAAACTCACTGAGTATCATTCTGTTCTAAGAGTATTAATTTAAAATAAATAGATCACTATTACCCTTGTTATGCAAAAATGTGGTTAGTTCAATCAATTCAGATACTTTGCCTGTTATTTTGGGAAGCCCCCGACATGATCCTGAGCGGTTTGGAGTCTGCCCCACGTCTATGCTAACGAGTTGGCAGTTGTTTCTGGCCCCCCCCCCCCCCCCCCCCCCCCCCCGCCCCCCCCCTCCCCGAGTGGGCCTTTTTTCCCCCCCCCCCCCCCCCCCACATCTGGTCCACTGCCTTCTCCCACTCTCTCTCAAAGTCTCATTATTAATTACCGATGTACATGTATTTCTTTTCTTACCCATGGCTTGCTGTGAGAAAAATGTTTGTGCTGATTGTCTTTTGGGGCTCTATATCAATTACACACAAACAATGTTTATTGAGGTTAGTTTTTGTAACGGAACACAGTGTCAGTCTGTTCGTTTTTTTCAGTCTAAACTATGTCCTGGCGTGAGATGGGAAAGATAACTAATATCGGCTCTTAATTTGCTGGCTTGTTTTCTATCTTCCATATATTTTGACTTAGAAGCTTTCTTCTTTTTTATCAATGCTCATTTATTTATTTATTTTCCTACCCGTGCCTTGTTGATAGAAAATAATGTTGATTGTCCTTTGGGTTCTATGTCAACTACTGAGAGATAATTCTCATTGATGTAACTGAACACAATGTCAGTAAGTAAATTCACACTCCCTGGTCAATCTGTGGGTGCTGTGTACCAACACTGACCAGTCAGGGGTGTCCAAGCTTAGTCGCAAAGAGCAATCCAGGTCTCCGAAAATAACAGACATGGTCACCGAAAAAAACAAACAATATTTGTTTTTAGAACCGAAGGAAGCTATGTCATTAAAATATTAGGTACCCTTAGTGCATTTCACGTTTTTAGTCTAGTAGGCCCGTACATCGAACAAAGAAAAACTCACTGAGTATCGTTCTGTTCTAATAGTATTAATTCAAAATAAACGGATCACTATTACCCTTGTTATGCAAAAATGTGGTTAGTTCAGTCAATTCAGAAACTTTGCCTGTTATTTTGGGAATTCCCGGACATGGTCCTGAGCGTTTTGGACTCTGCCCCACGTCTATGCTATCGAGTTGACAATTGTATTAATATTGTTTCTGTGAAGCTCTCTCAACTCAATGCCTATTTCGGTTGGAGCAGAATCAGAATAAGACAATGATCTTATCTGCCCAGTAGACACATGTACTGAGTTGCACCAACGTGGTTTAAATAAGTTCGAATTGAACCTAAGTCGAACTGAGTTATATTGCGTGCAAACTACATACATTGACTCAACCTGAGTTAAGCTAAACGACACTTGGTGCTACATTCATTGAAGTTAAGCCGAGAGCGCGATTTAGCTAAGTCCAACTTAGGTTAAAGTCGAAATTAAATTTAACAAAATTCTTGCAACTCATTATCTGACTATCAATCTGAACGAACTCTGGTAATGATGTATAAGAGATACATCATTGTGGCGCTTATTAAGCTAAAATTTGTTCACTCCGATCATTTCAATGACTTGGTCTGTTCTTGGGGAGGTCTCGCTACAGAACCTTCCAGTAGCCAGTAACACGACGCAATTAATTTGTGTTGAAAAATAGACCAGAGACAATAGACAATATTTTATTTTTAACCTCTCCAATTAGACAGTCTAGACTCACGTTTTCACGAATGTAAGAATGTAAGAATTATCTTACCAACTTGAACGGGCATTTCAGAGAGTCGACTTTATTAATTGGCATCGTAGACACTATGGTAGTGCCAAAAGCGCCAGGGATGAATATATATGTTAAATAGATCTACATAACAACCGTCCACATACACAAATCACGGCTGGCGCCGATAATTATGAGGGGTTGTTGACAGACATATAATATTCTTCTGAATGAGATTGAGAATGTCCGCTGCTCAACTCGAGGGGGAGTCATGCTTATCTTGTGTGTTATGTCATAGAGCTTACTTAACACACTTTTTTTCTCCAATAGCTCAAAGATGGAGACATGTGGCAATTAATGTAATTTCCATTTCATACGAGATCCTGGCAAAAATGTATTTGGTCATATAGTTATAAAGAAATGAGGAAACCACTCATATAAAACTTATTATGAAACAACTCAAAGAAAAATCTTACTAAATAAAAAATAAGAGTCAGAACAGGTCATATAAAAATAATACTCTTATGTAATCGCCTCCACTGGTTTGCCGCATCACTGATATTATTTAATTTAGTTACTGTTATTAACAAGTAGTGCTTCAGGTCTATTCTACTTGCATCGGCTGCATCTGTCAAAAGGGTGACGACGACGACAAGGACGACGAAAAAAAGAAGAAGCAGAAGAAGAAGAAGAAGAAGAAGAAGAAGAAGAAGAAGAAGAAGAAGAAGAAGAAGAAGAAGAAGAGAGCAATAATAATAACAATTATGATAGGTGGCAATAATAATAGTGATGATGATGATGACGATGAAGATGATGATATTAGTAATAATAATAATAATAATAATAATAATAATAATAATAATAATAAGATAGCTTGTTACGCTAGTGATAGATATTATTAATATTATTTATATTACAAATAGCTTGATAATATATAGTATTACTACTACTACTACTACTACTACTACTACTACTACTACTACTACTACTACTACTACTACTACTACTACTACTACTACTACTACTACTACTATTATTATGATATAGAAAAACAGTCCAACAACTATAGAAGCTTTAACAGACGGAGCTAGACCAAGGAACCAAATAAAAAGATGCAAAAGAAACTAAGGGAATAAGGTGAAAATAGATTAGAAAGGGACAGCCACAAACCTAGATCTAGCATAAAGACCAACAGATAAGACAAATAGACAAAGACGTTGTTACTTTGTACTCAAACTTCGTTACTTAAAGATTAGTTTCAAACGTAGTTTAAAATATTATTGTTATGATTATAATTAAAACTAGTTGGCAAGTGGGGATTTTGAGATGGGCAATTATGATGGAAAACAGATATCACAGAATTAATTTAAGCTGTGCTAAAACTTCAAATTCTCTTTTCAGGTTTTACTATATCATTTTTGGGTTTATCTCCATCACAATATTATTATTATTATTATTATTATTATTATTATTATTATTATTAT
>RQTK01000175.1:356932-386932 GCA_003991915.1 Elysia chlorotica
GGGGGGGAGAGAGAGAGAGAGAGAGAGAGAGAGAGAGAGAGAGAGAGAGAGAGACAAAGGTAGGGCGAGGGAAGGAGAGATAGAGAGAGAGCGAGAGAGAGAGAGAGGGAGAGAGAGAGAAAAACAAAGGGAAGGCGAGGGAAGGGGAGAGAGAGAGAGAGAGAAGGAGAGTCGGGCGGGATACAAATGATTTAGCAACATCCACACACTTGAGACTGGTCACTCGTACAAACCCGGGCCAATTTTTCTACGGGTTAACTATTCATTTTGTTATACAGCGTACCGGAATCTTGAATCGGATTACAAGTCTGAAAACATGATCCTCACAGCGCTCTCATCTCTAGAAAAGGCTTATCAACATCTTCACATGACTTGAACCAGAGTTCAAGGTTTATTTTCTCAGGCATTAAACATCGATATATTCGGTTTGCCTATAATTGCACTCGAAATGTTATTCTAAGCTATTGGTTTGAGATATGAATTATTAAATTAAAATTTTTTAATGATATATATTGCGACACATCCGAAATGATTTTGTACTGGGCGGATCAGCAGATAGAAGATAATCTTGTTGACCATGACTTTGCATTTGCCAATGAAACAATTTTAAAATAAATCAGATTTCTTTTTTAATTGGACTTGGAACTTCGTCGGGTGCAATTTGGTTTAAAATGCTGAAATCGAAACAAAATGGAGTGCGAAAAATCTCCCAAACGTATACTGATATTTGCAAAAGTAAGTCTTCGAACATTTTGTTTTTGTGGGTGGTCGTTGTTGCTGTTGTTGTCGTTGTCGTTGTTGTTGTTGGTGGTGGTAGTAGGTTGTGTTTGCGATTTTTGCAAAAGTATAACTTCATTTGAATCTACATGTATATTTAAATTAACAACGAACTAGTAAAAGACAAAATTAATCTTTTCCAACGAAATTATATGAAAAAAATTAGAAAGGTTTTTCAACATAAAAATCCAAAAGAGTGCTGGCCAGGGCTCAAGAAAGCTACAAGGTGCGAACAGTGCGCGAGTGTGAATGTCGTGACTGACCGTGAGTTTGTAGATGAGCTTAACACATTCTATGCAGGCTTTGACCATAACAATGTTAATGTGTCTCCATTGATCCATGATAATGTATCATCTTGCTTGAATACAAATGATTCATGTTCGGAAACAGTGACCAATAGGGAAGAGGTTACTAAATTATTTAAAGCAGTGGGATCATGCAAAAGCTGTGGCCCTGGTGGTATCAGTGGAAAACTTTGAAAAAGTTGTGCAAGTCAACTAGTATAATGCATTAACTGTCTTAGGACATCATGGGCACAACATAGCCGTTACCGTGCTGACGTGCCGTAAAACAAACTCACTCACTCACTCACTCACGCAAGTCAACAGGCCCCTCATTCACTTCCATTTTCAATAGATTCTTCTCTGAGCATGATATACCCACAATTTGGAACAAATCAGAATCATCCATGTTCCTAAAAAATCCAAAATAACGTGCGATAACGGTTAGCGACCTATAGCTGTGACATCGTTAGTGATGAATACAGTGCATGGAAAATAGTTTTACCCACTAGTTGAGATAAATGATCTTCAGACCCATTTCGGATTGCCTATAAGAGGCCAGGCCATGAAGCACTGAAAATGCTATTTTATGTTTCTCAGACAGAGTGTATAAGCATTTTGAAACATCAAAAGTTATTCTGCATTCTGTTTGTCGATTGCTCGTCAGCTTTTAACACCTTACAACCTCACCTCATTGACAAACCTTTTAAAAATGAACTTTAGTGTTGATCTCCAGAGATGGATTTTTAACTTTCTCTCCACAATAACCCAATTTGTTAATATAAATCTTTCATTTTCCCCAACACCCACAGTATGTATTTTGTGTCCTGTATTATACACTATTTGTACAAAAGATTGTACAACTAAAAATGTGCCTTAAATCAAATTTGGAAATGATACCACTATCCACGGACAATCGATGGAAGCTATTATTTCAAACATATTTCTTTATTTACCAAATGGTGTGGTGACAATTATCTGCAATTAAATGTCAGTAAGACAAAGGAAATGTTTATTGACTTTATGACAAAGCAGAGTCCCGCTGCACCACAGGATAATTATCAGATGATAATCAAAGGTCAAAAGGTAGAAAAAGTCTTTTCGTATAAGTACCTGGGAACAACTATAGACATCAAACTCTCCTGGCACGATAAAATTGTACTTACAAGAAAGGAATCCGAAAAATTTATTATTTAAAGAAAACTTAAATCTTTGAAAGTCGAAAATCAACATGTTTTACAATGCCACACTCCAAATTATTCTTACATTTGCCCTTATTTTGATAAAAATCACTTGGACAGGATTGGGGAAAAGGCCGGAAAGATAACAAATACCCATTTACCGTCTGTCGGTGAACTTTATTTGAAACACTGCTCTTAAAAACCAAACACATACTGAAAGATAACAAACACCCACTTCTCCTTCAGATTACATTTCATCACGCAATGGCAGACTCCTCTCACACACAACCCGTATTGAGAGATGCAAGAACTCATCAATGTTCCCACATCAGTAAGAGTGCAGCGATACTCAACTTTGTAGATTATAAACTATTACTCGTGTTTGTATTGCAATAGTCATTATAATTATTATAATTTAGTTTTTCTGTCAATGGTGTGTGTGTGTGTGTGTGTTAGTGTGTGTGTGTGAGTACCTAGTGGTAATGCGTATCAGTTTTGTAACCTGTAAATACACTGTACATAAAATTATTCTATTCTGTAACCAAGCCAGATTCCCCGCGTTGACTAATGAAGTAATATTTATTATCTTATCTTCTGATTAGATTGTATGTTAGATTGTTGGACACATTATTTTGTGCTGAGATTCAATCTACCGCTAACGTCAATACCACTACACACACAGAGGGGCGAACTTGCTCAGTGGTAGAGCGTATGTCTCTCTATCGGGAGGTAACGGGTTAAAAACCCACCATTGGTTTAAAAAAAAATTATTTTTAAGATTTCGTCCTCTCCTAATTGGGTCGGTGTCAGTTTGATTATTTTGATTGGCTTGGACAGTGGTCCAGGTCCTCTTGTCCTGTGTCGAGTGGGACAGATCACAAAACTGCCGAACGTTAATCTAGGAACCTGCTGCCCTCAATACAATTAATGCATTGCTGATGTTGAGCAGCGAACCAAGCTCAACCGTACACTCGTCCGAGTTTTAATGACATGTTATGTTTGTGTGTACGTATGTATGTATGTATGTATGTATGTATGTATGTATGTATGTATGTATGTATGTATGTATGTATGTATGTACGTATGTATGTATGTATGTATGTATGTATGTATGTATGTGTGTGTGTGTGTGTGTATATGTGTGTGTTTTTGTTGGTTCACGCCCATATTGTGAAAATTCGTTTTCTGTTCCAAACATTAACTGTGATTTTATGAGGTTGGTGGCGTTAAATGTCAACCCATGAAACTTTGAACGGGACACCGACCGTCAGGGGACTCGTGGATTGATTTCGTTGATTCGTCATCCTCGCCGTTTTAAATTAAAATTCAGCAGTGACTGGGAAATTAAAAGGTGTGCCTGATTTGCGGGGCTTGGTTTAATCAGTCTGTTTTGTGTGTGAATCTTTTAATTCTAAACGCTGTGTCACTAAATTCATTACTTGACAAGGGGGCGGGGGGGTGGAGCGAACTGGCTCAGGTGGTAGAGCGTCGGTCTTGAGATCTTCCGCGGTTCGAATACTACGATCGGTCAAAATTCATTTCGATTTCGTCCCCAACTGGTTTGGTTGATGTCAGTTTAATCAGACTGGCTGAGACAGGAGCCCAGGTCTCCCCGCCCTGTTTCATGTGTGACGGCACATAAAATTATCAGACGTAAGTCTTGGAGCCCGTCCAGAATATAGCCTAATAGAGCTGTAACTGGATGCTAAACCATCACAAACTCATTACTTGAGCGGCGATATGTACTTTCGACATTATCAGGGAAAGTGAGATTAAAATGTTGAATTCCGATGAGAAGATAACGAATTAAATATATAATTTATATTACACCACAGACTATAATTATGCGTCAAGTTATAGATGTTTTTTTTTAACGACAGCTCAACTACCTCTGTCGGGTAGCAATCAGAACTGAGTAGCTGGAGGTTGGGAGATTCGAGGGTCGAATCTTATCTGGTGTCACCTTTTCAGTATCACGGGATTCCTCTGAAAACCTGAGGGTTAATTGGTTGCTAAGCGTCCAACGTCAGCGCTATATAGGCTTTATTGTAGACGACTGGAGGGGCCCCAAGACTAACGTTTGAAAATTGCACGTGCCACCTCACAGATACAGTGCGTGAATACCATGACTCTTGTCTCAGCCGGCCACCTTACGCTGACCCCGGCCCAACCAGTAGGAGAAGAAATCGGACAAGTGAAATATCCTTTGTGCGATCTTGGGGTTCGAACCAGGAACGCCCTTACACGCCACCTCCCAATTATAAAACCAATTATTTACCGCTCGCGTCAGTTTGCCTCCCCCCTCCCCCCACCAACACCTTTTCCAGGAAACCTGAGAAACGTACAATTAATCAAATGTTACAGTCTAATGCTTTGGCGTTTTCATTAACCTCAGCGTCACTTATAAGTAGGGTAGATTTGTGTCATTTTTAAGACCAATTGTGGGATCTGTGATGAAAGTGCCAACAGCCACACATAAAAGGTCAACGACATACCAAGCGAAATCAGATAATTATCATGCTGAGCTGGGTTTTTCCACAGAAGCCCGTAAATGGACAAATCCAAGATGGTCGCCAAGTCGCGAAATCTGTAAATTATCATATTTTTGTAGATTATTTGACACAAAAACATAGTTAAAGAGTCGTTTAGTATGTTATTAGTCACAGGTAATAATTGAAACCACCATTTAGCTTATTAAATGAATATAAATGATCATACTGACTAAACTTTTAACAATTTACATAATCATTATGTAATATTATTGTTTCGTCTTGGGTGGCAGCAATCCTAGATTTTTTTTTTTCTTCATTTACGGGGCTCCGGGGAAATTCAGCTTGGTATAAAATCTAAATCCGCTCAGTATGCTATTGACCTCATTTGTTTTACCAAAAAACCCACAAAAATGTCACAAAGTTTCTCCACTAGAATATAAAAAGAGGGGAATCAGACAACCAAAATTGAGCATTGCAGAATCCCTGGGGTACAACAGCTCCGCGAAAAGACGCAGAGGATCAAGTAGCATAAACCACAAAAAGACAAAAAGGTAGAGAGACTCCTTTACTAGAATATCTGGATATTATGGTACACAGAAGAAGATGTACGCTAGAAATCATAGATATCTTGTTCATCTTGGCCATATCAAATTCATATTGCTGAGTTCTTGATAGATCCATGGACACAGCCATTTTAGCCCCCTTACCCTTAAAAAATCAGTATGTTCACCACAGCGCAGCTGCAATTGACAATTAAGAGCACAGTCCGAGTTTAACAACTTTTCTCAGTCATTCCATGGCACTGTCATTTCACTCTTTTAAAACAGGGAAACAAATCGGTGGAATCATTCTCCATATAATAATGAAGCTGGATCTGAATCTGTGTAAATTGTGGCAAATAAAATAATACCACTGTACCTACCCCTTGATCATACCCAACGCTAACCCCGGTGACAGCAAAACAGCACGTGATCATTCCTCCGACTCAAGGAGAGAAGAAGCCAATTAGAAAATGCTGAAGAAACTGAGATATATGGCAGATGATACCCTCCAAAACAAGTCACTAACAAAACATCAAGACTCAAATCTATACGCCCTTTCTATAAATCAACCATAGGTGATTTCAACACGACAGAAACATGGAGAGAAGAATGGGCAAGAAATAGACATACTGGTAGAAACTTAATTAAAAATCCATCTGAACCTGTTCCAAGCTTTGAAAACTAGAAAAGAGACACTGGTCATAATAAAACTGCGAACCAGACATGGGCGAACAATATCCAATATACGTAAATGGCAACTCAGAGAATCACCCGCGTGTACTCCATGTAATAGATGTTCTGAGACAACTGACTAAAAATATAATATATCCTTCATTGCACTTTTGCAAATTTGTAGGTTTAAATACAGTTCAAGCTGCCGAGGACAGGCTTACGTCTTGGACTGACACTAGAGACAGACTAACTGTGGATGTGTAGCCATACGATACGACAACTAATAAGGTACAATGTGAATTTTATAACATTGCCATAGAACGGGAAAAGAGTTGGCACAATAATACACGTAGACTCCTAAGTTAACGGTAGCCCAACCGTACAATCTTTGGGCTTCATTCCATTCCAATCATATACCTTTGAGGTCACTATTGGATCTCTTCTACTGCTTCATCCAATGCACACGGTTTAGCTTACGGTACTTGCAATTGTGAAAGAAGTGAACCTTTATCTTTTGACGAATAATGCTCAAATCGAGTTGAGGCCTCTCCACGGTGACAACACTTTTTGGTCATTATGCGTCTTTAGCTTTTAGTATAAGTTTATATTAAATCACTTCGGGATTCCAAGTTCTCAATTAAGGTCCAAGTACTTACAAAGTTTGCACACTGGTTTTTCGCCCCTGACCACGCACAATACATCAGATGCGCATTAATTCACATTCACATTCATAACATGATGAAGTTGCAAGAACAACATCGTGATATATAATGATACAGGTTTTTGTTCAAGGAGGATTTACTGTGCATAATACAAAGCTGCCGATCTCAAAAGATGTTATTGATCAAGCACATAAACAAAACACCAAGATCGTACTTGGAGATAATGGGGCGTCTGACAATGTTATGTGCTGCCACACATGAGACAGGGCGTCCCCCCCCCCTCCCCCTGGACTCCTGTCTCAGCGGGTCACGAGATTGTCCGCGCCTCACATCCATACACCATACATGACAAGGTTTATGACATGGTGTTTTATGATGACTATGCACGAGATAAAAGGGCACAACTGATCTAATGACAGCACGTGATACCAAACTTATTTGTTAAATAAAGAAAATAAAACGAGGTCTATAATAATTGTTGGTTTCATCTCTTGTTTTATTTCAGGTTTTCTGAGCCAATCGAGTAAATATTTTTTTCCAACCCCGTGCGATTTTTTTTATTTTTAACGAAAAAGCTCGTTTTTCTCTCTATCTTTATTTCTGTATTCCTCTGTCTCTCTGTCTCTCTCTCTCCCACCTTCCCTCTCTCTTTCTCGCTCCCAGTTTCTGTCTTTGTACTCCTGTGGCTCTCAATCGCTGTCTTTGTCTGTCTGTGTGTCTTCTTTCTCTCTCCCTCTCTCTCTCTCTCTCTCTCTCTCTCTCTCTCTCTCTCTCTGTCTGTCTCTCTCTCTCGATCTCTCTGATTTTACGTCACTTAGATTCTTCCGGAAGGGGGGAAGGGGGAGGGGGGTGGAGGGGGAATGCTAGACGTCGAAGGTGAACTTGACCACAATTATCCGATGAGATTATACAGCAAGAAAACTGCTGCGTAAACATGGGGAGGATCTTCTTAGAATTAGTGTGTGTGGGCAGGGGGGGGGGGGGGAGGGATATGCCATTTTTAGATTATCTACTGCTTCATCCAATGCACACGGTTTAGCAGGGGGGGGGCAGTGATATGCCATTTATAGATTAGATAGGCTTAGCAACGCGTAGGCTTGATACAGACAGGAAGCGTCTGCCAGTCGAGATAAGACACCCACTCCCAGCATTTTAGACATAAGCCTCGGTTAAATTTGATCAATTATTTATTTTAAGCTAGAGTAATTATTATTAATGAGGGCACAGCGATGTGAGTAGTGTTAGCTATATCGAATCTTAGACATTGTATTTTCACTTGCTTTGCTTTCGGTAAATTTGTTAAAGTTTTTGAACAGGGTGACCGGTGTAGAAGCTCATCGGGGAGATAGATAACAAAGAGTCTTCAGAGAAGTAACCCCCCCCCTACCTTTATCGCAAATCAACATGTAACTACCCTCCTCCATTGAAATCAGAGAGTATAAAGTCACATAAAAAATGAATGGAAATCGACGATTAAACGATTAAGCCAAATAAATAGTAAACAGCAACGGTAGTAAACAAAACTGCATGTGAAATATTTACTCAATGACTATCACATGTTGCAAGGTAAATAGAAATCACATGTTGCTAGGTAAATAGAAATCACATCTTGCTAGGTAAATAGAAATCACACGTTGCTAGGTAAATAGAAATCACATGTTGCTAGGTAAATAGAATATCACTGAAATTAAACGTGTAAGTCAGCGGCAGAGGCTATCATGGATTCTTTGCTTTCGAATGATCTCTTGGCAAAAACACTTAGTGTCAGGGCAGAGAGAGAACGAGACAGACAGACATATAGACAGACACGCGTACAAAGGGTGTTGGGGGGGGGGGAGAGACAGACAGACGGCAAGGGAAAAAAGGAGGGACAAAGAGAAAGAGAGAAGGAGGACATATCGTACACACAGAGAGAGTGAGGGTGAGAGAGGGTAGAGGTAGAAAAGGGGGGTTAAGAAAGGAGATGCAGAAAAAGGGGAAAGACAAAGATAGAGAGGAGAGAGTTGGATAAAGAGAAGGAGAGAAAAACATAGATTCAAAGCACAGAGAGGGGGACAGAGAACAGGTAGGGAAAGAGAGAGAGAGAGAGAGAGAGAGGGGGGAGGGGGAGAAAGATAGGGAAAGGAGAGTCGGGGGTAGTTCAATGGGTATTTGGCATGTCATTTTTGAAGGAGACTGTATCCCATATTGGAAGCGACTTTTTTTTTTTAAAGAAAGAACCGGTCGCTTTAAAGTACTCGTGAAATTGAATAAGAAACCGGGAAAGTTGAAAATAATCACCGCCGTTTTAAATATGAACAACACACGCGATGCTAAAACCGAACCTTGCCCACAGAGTATTCATGTAAGTGGCGTGATGATAATTATAATCATTGGTGTGTAAATAATTATCTCATGGTTATTACAATCATACCAGAGAGTGTTAAATTGTGAGAGGTTTCACGGCGGGGATTTTGCCTATATGGGTCGGGATAATTAAGTGTGTTGCTTCCGTCTTTAAACCTTAGTAAAAATTTCAGTCTGAGGATTAGACAAGCCGTCCCAATTTCAGTGAACAAATACAATGTAAAGAGAGCATGCGTCACGCTAGCTCCACGTATTAAAAGTATTGTGAGCTAGTTTTATAAAACGTCTCGCTAAATCCGTAGACTCTTGTTCGAAAATCCAAGCTTTGAAGCTTTACAATTAGGTTAAGTATTCCGGTTTCTTTCATAGCGGCAATCGGTTTGGCTCGAGGCAATAATTATTATTGGTTCAACGCTACCCAAATAACAGGCAAACAGGCAACCTTACCGAATTAAATGAAGAGAAAGTATTTTCGAATAACGAGGGTGAAGGGGGGGTTATTTCTTTTAAATTAGTATCAAAGTTAGGACATAATGATACTCAGAGAGTAATTTTTGTCTAGCCTACAAGTCTGCAAGTCTAAAAATGTAAACTGTCCTAACTCTGCCTAATATTTCAATGATATTGCTCACTTTGGTTCTTCTTCTTCTTCTTTTTCTTTTTCTTCTTCTTCTTCTTCTTCTTCTTCTTCTTCTTATTATTTAATAATAATAATAATAATAATAATAAGAAGAAGAAGAAGAAGAAGAAGAAGAAGAAGAAGAAGAAGAAGAAGATAGTACATGTATTTTGATGCTATACCGCTATTATTATTATTATTATTATTATTATTATTCATCAATCCCTGCCAGGACAAGAAATGCCGCAGTTTTCTCTAAATCCCCCAAGGGTCTGTAGGTTTTGCTTTGCAAATCCGTTCGCTGGCTCCATACAGTTCTTCCAATGTCTTCATGGTTATTTCCGTCTTGTAGCGCACGCTCTACAGTAACTTTTCTGCTGCTGCTGCACCACACGGCCATAGTAAATTTTAAACATTTTGTACCAAAGTCGGTTGTGCCCAGGTCTGAGACGGAGTAATTATCACTGTCTGGGATTGTCTGTTCTAACTATAGAAACTGCCATGCTTGTTGTGTTTTGGGTAAATTTCCTTCCGTTTGTCTCTTCTAACATTCTTGAGGATGGTTTCGGCTTCTTGGGAGGTGGGTTCGAGTTCATTTTACATTCAGTTCTAAATTCAAATGTGTGTTTATTTCCGTTGACCCTGATTGTTATTTTTGGAGGCCGCGATTGTATTATAAAACTGTGTAAAAATAGCGCTAGACAGCAAAGTCGGTAGACTGGTTTGGGCTCAGTTATACTTATAGTGAGATGTGGGTCTCATGCCACCGTCACTATCACTAGATTTGCTGGTGTCCAATAGTTTTCTGGTGAGTATCTATACTATGTATCTATCGAGAATAGCTATTGATTACTCGATCTATGTATCTATGTATGTATATATCCATCCATATATATATATATATAGAAGAAGAAGAAGAAGAAGAAAAAGAAGAAGAAGAAGAAGAAGAAGAAGAAGAAGAAGAAGAAGAAGAAGAAGAAGAAGAAGAAGAAGAAGAATCTATGGGGGTGGATGGTAATAAAGGCTTTTCACTGAGTCATATTACACAATGTGAACAGTGACGACTGACGAAGTTTTCGTTAGCAAATCAGACAGTCGTATCAGTAGTAAGATTGAGAAAAAGCTGAACGCTGCGAAAATTAGTGATGTTTTGAATGAAAGAGACCTGGATCTATACGAGAATGTTTACCTTAAAATAGTTTTGCTGGGATTTACGAATCCACCTCGATTGTTGACCTGGAGGCGTGCCTTAAAACAGGTTACACAAGGGGTCGTTTAAAAATAAAACATAATCTAAAGCACTAGAATGGTTAGGTATGGGGGTGGCACTGACTTTTGTAAGAATAGTGTTAAGAGGTGGGGAAAACATTGTGTAATATAAGGGAGGATATTAAATGGTCCCGAAATAAGTTGAGTTGGCTTGATTTGGGTTAACGTCGAGTCTGAGCACTATATAGGCCATATTCCGGACGGGATTCAAGCCGTCTGACAATTGTATGTGCTGCAATACACATCGCAGGGCGGGGAGACTAGGACTTCTCGTCTCAGCCGGTCACATAATAATTGGCACCAGCCAAACCAGTAGGGAACGAATCGAACAAATTTAATACATGTTTTGCCGATCGTGGAATTCGAACCTCAAACCTCTCGATCTAGAGACAAACGATCTACCAATGTTCACCTAATTAGATGTAAGATTATTATTTGAACGGCCCCAAAGTCTTTATGAATTCACATTTCCTTTTGTGGAGAGAAGTTTGTAAATATGACAGGAGTGGACAGGGATGTATGATCTCAAGTCTCTTTGTGTTGGCATATAGCTCAGCCCTGAGGACAGGTCAAATCTAGCGTGAGCCTCTATTTTTGCGTCAAGGATAAAGCTGTGGTATCCATTGTACAGGGGCGCAGTATCTCTGAGGGAAGAACACCGGCTTTCGACGCAGGAGCCCTGGTTTGGTTGGTGTCAGTTTATTGTGAGCGGCTGAGACAGAGTCATGGTATCCCCGCACTGTCTCTGTGTGGGAGCACGTAAACAGGTTAGACGTAATTCTAGGGACCCGTCCACAATATGAGCAGTGAAGACCTGGACTCTTGTCTCAGCAAGTCACATTATGCTGACACCGACCCAACCAGTTGCAGGGGACGACATCGGACAAATAAATTTTGGACAGAACATGGGATTCGAACCGCGGGCCTCCCGATCTCATACCCTCCTCCCGTTTTTCCTTTCCTCCACACCTACCATCCCTTGCCGGTCTCAACCTCAATGTTACCCCCTCCCACCCCGCACACACACACACACAAGCACACATACTACCCCACCAATGCAAATCCAACTGTGGTCCGGCTCCTCTGTGACCCAAAGCCCAGGCCTAACCACTGATCACCGGGTTCACCGTTCCTGCCAGCATCTTTTTATCTACTTAGCCGACTCCCTGGGGAGACTTTCCACTAGTCCACAAGCCCTGAGTGATTAGACCAAGAGATCAAACCTCCAGTTGACCTCAGCCAGTGACCTTATAAGTTGGACGGGCTGATGCCCCTGCAGCGCACTGCATTTTTCGCGATATCTGTGCGCGAGCTTTAAGACCCTCACATGTCTGCCCATGTCCCCATAGAATTATGCCATTTTACGGGAAAATTATCCCAAATTATCTATCTATCTATCTATCTATCTATCTATCTATCTATCTATCTATCTATCTATCTATCTATTTATCTATCTATCTGTTTGTCTATTTTATTTATTTATCTACTATTTTTATCTACGCAATCGATCTTGTTGGGAGAATTACAAATTAAGATGTTTTAAGAGATGATTAAGAGTTTTTGTTTTGCTAGTTCACGGCCGTCATTGTAGTTATCAGTGAGAAAGGTATTGAATGTTTAATTTTCGTTTTATGAGATCGGTAACAAAGTCAGCGCTTTCCAACAAACCACTATAAACACTGGATACTTAATGCATTGCGACTCTCTGAATGAGAAAAACAAAACGAAATATAGTGTTAGACAATGTAGAGGAAAGTTAAAACATCGGTCTATCTTTTTGACATAATTCAGGGATTCTCTCTCTCTCTCTCTCTCTCTCTCTCTCTCTCTCTCTCTCTCTCTCTCTCTCTCTCTCTCTCTCTCTCTCTCCGTGTTTAAGTTCTTCTATGTCTCTCAAAGGCATCCTATGCGGCGACCGATCCCAAAACTTAAATCGGACAAAATCTGTGTTCTGCTACACAGATAAGGCGCTGGGATATCATAGGGCGGACTGATCGTGGGACAGAACTTTGGGGCGTGTGGCTTGTAGCCTCACACTCCACCACTTTCTTTATTTCGCTTCCTTGTTATTTCTCTTTTTCAATACTTTATTTCTCTCCTTCTCTGTCTTCGTCTGTCTATCTGTCTGTCTGTCTGTCTATCTCTCTCTCTCTCTCTCTCTCTCTCTCTCTCTCTCTCTCTCTCTCTCTCTCTCGCTAGCTAGAACTCCCTCACCCTCTTACTGTCTACCTAATTAACAGGCCAGTAAGTCCCCAAGCGCCCCGTGCTTTGTTTTAATCTTAACTCCTTTTGTTCCCTCGAGGTCCATTTAGCGTCTTCATAAATTGTAGATTGGCTAGTCTAGGGTAGTTGTTTTTCTTCAGTACATTTTACTTCTAGTTTTTGGTTATTTCTAGAGCAAAGATGTTGAGCTGTCCTCATTGTTGGCCCTGGGCCCAGCCTAACTGAGGGACTCCTCACTCCCTTATGATTGTCCTACGATTCATAATAATTACAAAGCGTTTTAAGGGGGTTTGGGGGGGGGGGGGGGTCTGGTAGGAGACCCCTGTTGGTGGACGACCCAGGGCCCGCCCTAAATCCGACACTGGCTGCTTTGCTATCGTTTGTGTCTATGGTCATGGGCTACATGGATTAGGACTTAGATTAGTATATGATTGGGTACAAGATGAAAGAGTTTTTTGGGGGTGAGGAGAGAAAGAGAGAGACGGGGGAAGGGGGGGGGGCAAAATAGAGTGAAAGTAGGGAAGAGAGAAAGAGAGAGAGAGAGAGAGAGAGAGAGAGAGAGAGAGAGAGAGCGTGGAGATGCGGAAAGCGATGGTAGAGACTTAAGGCGTGGAAAATTGTATGAGAAAGGGAAAAGTTGACAATGGTAGGTATTTCTTAAGGAGACGGAGGCTATGAAAAATCTTTTTGTCTGTAATTGGTGAAAACGTGTTCAGGTTAGGATGTTTTCAATTCATCCAATTATAGCTTAATCTGTTTGCCTTTCAAGCCCTTCTGGCCCTGTATCTATTTATCGATTTTAAACACTTTCTCTTTATATCTATGTGTGTTTAATAATAATAATAATAATAATAATAATAATAATAATAATAATAATAATAATAATGATAATGATGATGATATATTCCATTTATATAGCGAACTTCCATGAACTATCATGTTCAATGCGCTTCACAATTTCCATTACCAATATCACAATTAAAAAAGAAATATAACTATATATTGTTGACACAATACAATAAAATTACATTCAAAAGCCAGAAGGCATTGTTAGAGATATTAATTTTACAACATTCACTGGTTCAATTTTAATCATCAAAAAGGTAGCTCCTTAGCATGCGTTCAATGTTTTTCACGGAAGGTGCTTCCCTAATGTTTTTGGAAAGTTTGTTCCATACTTTGCGACCGCGATAGTAAAAAGATCGCTGATAAGTTATTTATAATTTATATTTGGTGCAACAAGGATGGTTTATGAGCTAAAGATCTAAGTTGCCTAACAGGTATCTTATTACATGTTTAGACAATAAGAAATAATTTATATGTAGGCGCCATCAGATTGAGGCACTTATAGCAATTTATGTACAACTTGTACATTATCTTCTTTTTTTTAAAGGCAGTCAATGTAAATGATGAAGAATAGGACTAATGGGTGTTTATCCTCGTACCTCTCTCTATCTCTCTCACTTTCTCTCTCTCTCTCTATCTATCTATCTATCTATCTATCTATCTATCTATCTATCTATCTATCTATCTATCTATCTATCTATCTATCTATCTATCTATCTATCTATCTATCTATCTATCTATCTATCTATCTATCTATCTATCCATGTATTTTTGTATTGTCCTACCTTGAGTTTACGGCCATTCCATGCGACACATGTGTTTCGAGCGGTTTCAGCAACCGCTCTCTATCCATGTATCTATCTATCTATCTTTCTTCTCTCTCTTTCTCTTTTTTTCCTCCGCCTCTCTCTCTCTCTCATTCTCTTACTCACAACGACCCTAACCCACGTAACTCTCTTTCCTCACACTAAATATAATTAATAGTTTAAACAACCACAGGGACCGAAACCTCCCAGCTCTTATCGACCAAGTTGAAATAGTTCAGACAATGTTAACGAGCTCCAGTCGAATGTCTTCACCCTCTCTGGATCCCATGGGGGATGAAGTGGCCTAATGTTAGAGCGCTCGCTTTCATGTCTCTTTTTATCAGACGTCCCTGGGTTCAGACCCACGATCAGGCCTCCTTGTTCCATAATGGCTGGGTCTCTGTGTCAGTGCATGTATACTGTAACCGCGTGGAACTGGAAAAGAAGCCCCAATGTCCCTGTTGTGAATCTGTGTGGGAGCTCTTATAATAATTATTTAGACATAATTCCTGGGACACGTTGCCGTGCATGATATCCCTTGGCTTTCCAAAGTACGGTTTCTAATAACTGCAGTGAAAAATGTGCAATAATAAACAACTTCTTACTTTGCAGTCTCGTGAGGCAGTTTTCATGGGGTGGGGGAAGGGGGGGGATTACTGGCGCAAGTGATAGAGCGCTGGTATCATAATCTGGAGGTTCCCGTTTCGAAACCTACGAACGGTAAAAAAATTGTATTGGGTCAGTGTTAGTATAATGTGACAAGATGAAACAGGAGTCTAAGTCACCTGATTGTCACCTCTTAAGATTGCCAGACGTTAGTCTTGGGGCCTGTCCTTAATATAGCCTATCTAGTGCTGACTTTAAGTGTTAAGCAACCAAGTGAATTGAACTCATTAATCGACTGCCTTTGAATTTAGTTTAGTGGTGCCTTAACGCCCATCGTCAGCAACTAGGCTATAATTATGGTGCACGAGTCCTAGAGTCTAAAGTCACCTGAACACGTCTTGACTCTCACACTCTACCTCTATTTTTTTTCCTCAGGATGAAGACGACAGCCTGTACTTCCCATCTACCAATCGTGGACAACCCCAGGACTTCGCCTATCTGGTCGTGGACCCGCTCAAGCGCACCGTCGTCTGCCTCTACCACACGTTTGGCAGCGGCGCTTTCTAGGACGTGCACTGTTTTCTCTTGTAATTTATGCAATACCTTCTTATGAATTTTAGGAATTGTACAAAAAGGAACATTTGAAATTAAAATTATAGTTGAATTTTGATACTGCATTGTGCATTATATTAAAAATAAAATCTCTGCTAGTTTTACCTCCCGAAATTTTCCGAAGAGTCTTGTACAGAGACGAAGGCAAAGGAACTAGAGCCAGCGTAGAGATTTGACCCTCAGACCTGAAACCCTCAGTGTCAGTGCATGTATTATGTAAACGAGTGCATGTATAATGATATTAATGTAATGGTGCGGACCTCAGTCCGCCAGTTTGAAGCACTACCGACTGAGCTATCTCGCGATCCAGTTGTGTAGTTATTGGGATGAAGTCTTGGATTTTATTCTCGCGGGATCTCGCCAGATCTCAGCAGCCAGTGCAGATCAAACCCACGTTATCTTATTAAACGATTTTGACCGTGGATTTGTGACTCACGAGCAATGCAGGGAACTTTGTACGGTTTACGAGGACCACGGACTACCGGAGTGTTCAATCCCGCCATTGTATTCAGCTCGTCGGTTTATAAAAAGAATTTAACGAGCCTTTAGAGAGTATCTATTCTTGGAGTAAAATACTATCGAACTGAATAACTTAATATCTTGGGTTGAGTACTACAGGCAATAAAATAACCGAGTCTAGACTTTATTACTGCAGTGGTGTCTAGGGTGCTAATTTACACGTGAATAGTTATAAAACGTTGTAATTGTGACCCTCAAACTATACTAGGAGTCGTTTAACCCGGAGAGAGGGTGAGAATTCTCTCCCTCCCTCTATAGAGAACCTTAAACTTAATACATGTACAAAGTCATAAATATGAGCAATTACATGATTGAATGATAAATTTGACAAGATTAGTAAGTCTGGGAGCGATTTCTGAAACTTAAAAAAATGAGGCAGGCAAGGCGTGACAATGGGATTCTACAAGACAATAGCGTTTAAGAGTGATTACTGACCTTTAAAAAAGAGCTTATCAAGGAGTGTGTTCTGGAATGTTCAAGAGTTGTTTTTCTTTATTACATGTCTAAAAGATCTCAAAAAGGATTCTCTTTGTGAAAACTGATATTTAAAAAAACAAGTTCTGTGCAGTCTTCACTACAACAGCCGTCCCGAGGCGAGACGCAGTAGAGGTCAAAGTCCGTTAACTTCTATAGTCTTTTGGCGATGCTTCCCAAAATAACAGGCAATGTCACCAAAGTGACTGAAGCGAACACATTTGCACAACAAGGGTAACAGTGATCTATTATTTTTAAATTTGTATCATAGTTAGAACAGAAGTATACTCATGGAGAACTTTTTGTTCAACCTACCAGCCTACTAACCCAACAATGTAAACTGTCTCAACTGAGTCTAATACTTCGATGATATAGTTCACTTTCATTCTACATGCAATTATTTGTTTATTTCGGTGACTCTGCCTGATACTTTGAGAACCATCGACCCTGCCGTTTTCTAAATGTAATTAATAGAGACATTATGATTGCGACGATGTTTCTTATGCAAAGATGCTTTTTTTTTGCTCTTTACAAAAGAAGAAGTCTGGAATATCGGGGATGAAGTTAATTACAAGATTTGTTCGTTCTTTATGAACCCATTTTTCATTTATTCGTTGTAAATTTCATATCATTGGTTCAATAAAATATAATTATTACAAGTTATGTTTCATATAATTATTGTTGTTGTTGTTGTTGATTTTATGTTGTTTGTTTTGATGTTATTGTGGTTGCTGTTTTCGTGGTTATATTATTGTTGCATGATCATTTTACATGTTTTTGAAAATGATGTATCGATACTTTATTTCCTACATTTGTATGTGTGTTTAAAACCTACGTCACCGTGTGAGTAATAAAATATTAATACCAGTAATCCATTTTATCGACGCAAACAAAATTACACGTGTAGCGGATTATTTTGAGGTCTTATTAATTTTCATTAAAAATTTAATGATATTCAAATTAGCTAGCTATCTTCGTCTCATTACGGGTGAAAAAAGAAAGAAAATATTAATTTAATTAATTGGTGTCTGGGTCTCGGAACGGGGGGGGGGGGGGGGAAAGTGGTCGAGCGTTTGTCTCCCAATATGGAGATTCCCTGGATCGAACCGCACGACCAACTGAGATAAGACAGAATTCATAGTATCCCCACACTGTATCTCTGTTGCATCACAGTAAATTGTCAGACATCAGTCTTGGGATACGTCCACATTATAACCTATGCTGACGTTCGACGCTAAGCAAAGTACGAGCATTGTTAACTCTTCAGGAATTACACAGATTCTCTTTGTGATAGAAATACATAGCTCTTTATATTAAAATGCCCGTATCAAATATCTAAACCAGTGACAGGAGAGAGAATATGGACGCGGTAGTGAAAAATCTGGATATATTACCTATAGATACCTTTAAATAAAATATGGATGGAGCGGTGGCCTTGTGGAATGTAATGCCTGATGATACGTTAAAACCAATCCACAATATGGATCGGGCGGTGAGCGCGCTGAATATAATGTTAGAGGATAATTATATTTAAACTAGTGAATGGAAACCACAACAAGGATGGGGCACTGACTAAAAGGAATATAATACAAGAAGACACCTTTAAACAAATCCACATTATGGCTTTGGCGGTGACCAAAATGAGTAATTGTAATGCCAGAAAATACATTTAAGGCAACGAATCCACAATATGGATGTGTCGGTGATCACACTGAATAATTATAATGCCACAAGATACATTTAAACCAATGAATCCACAATGTGGATATGGCGATGATCACACTGAATAAAATGTCAGAAGATACATTTAAAACAATGAATCTACAATATGGATATGTTGGTGATCACACTGAATAATTATTATGCCACATGATACAATTAAACCAATGAATCCACAATATGGATATTGCGGAGATCACACTGAATAAAATGCCAGAATATACATTTAAACCAACGAATCCACAATGTGGAAATGGCGGTGATCACACTGAATAATTATAATGACACAAGATACATTTAAACCAACGAATCCACAATATGGAAATGGCGGTGATCACACTGAATAATTATAATGCCATAAGATACATTTCACAAGATACATTTAAATCAATGAATCCACAATATGGAATTGACGGTGATCACACTGAAAAAATGCCAGAAGATACATTTAAAACAATGAATCCACAGCAAGGATGGGGCGGTGGCCACACTGACTATAATGTCAGAATGAATCTTTATTTCTACACATGAGCCCACAATCTGAATCGGGCGGTAAACATGTTGAATACGATGCCTGAAAATACGTTAAAACGAATGAATCCATAATAATATGGACGGGGCAGTGACCACGCTGAATATTAAAACATCAGAAGATACATTTAATCTAATTTAATTTTAAACAGACCATTGGACTCCTGCTTGTATTTTGTTTGCCCTCCTCACACATGTTTTGCTCCACACACACACACACACACACACACACATGTAATACACACACACACAACGTACACCAATATTAACAGCAGAATCAATTTTGTAATTATCTCTCTATCTGTTGTAAGTCACGATTGTCTGCTCGATGAAAAAGACCAAATCCAGCACTCAACAAAGCAAATTTAGAAGAAAGGAAAAGACTTAAGTCTAATAAAGAAAGTTTTCTTGACTTACGGGTGTTCCATCATTTATCTGAAAGAACAATTTAATCACCATTGTTTAAGAATTGAGACAGTTGCTAAAGAGTATGTACAATTAATAACTCTTCAAAAGATGTAAGGGGGGGGGGGGGTGAACTGACTCAAATAGTAGAGCGTCAGTCTCCCAATCGAGATGTTCTTGGTTTAAAACCTATGATTGGTCAATAATTAACTTTTTCCGAATGTGTCCCCTAATGGTTGGATCGGTGTCAGTACAATGTGGCAAAAGTTTAGATCTCCTCGTACTGTCTCGTGTGTGGAAGCACATAAAAATATCAGGCATTGGTCTTGGGGCCCGTCCGCATTATAGCCTATATAGTGCTGACATTGGTCGTTAAGCAAACAACTTAACCCAGGAGATTGTGTAAATGCGTGTGTATGGTGATACCAGAGACTGTAGATTAAGAGAGATGTACCACATTAATCTCACAGTCCAATTGATAAGTGGAGCCAGTGTGACGCCTGTTCGCTTATTAAATTTTCTTCCTTTTTTGGTTAAAATAAATCGGCCAATCTTTAGAGTATTTACTAAGGTTTAAGGGAGGAAGCTGCCGCATGAATTATCTTGACCATCATACGCACACATAATATTCCCCGTGAAGCCTCTCCCTTTTTCACACTCTCTGGCGGGTTAAGAGGCTTCCACTGGGTTACTAGCGTTGAGTTGAGTTGGGTTGGTTTAACCTCTAACATCAATACTAAAGAGGCTATATTGTAGACGGGCCCCAAGACTGACGTCTGACAATTTTATGTGCTGCCACACACGAGACAGAGCGGAGATACCATGACTACTGTCTCAGCTGGTCATATTAAACTGACACCGGCGCAACCAGTGGAGAGCGCAATCGCCAGGGCTCGAATCCGGACCTTTTGCGTCGGAAACCGATGTTCTACCACAGGGCCACCGCGCCCCCCCCCCTTCACTGGGTTACTAGCCATAGAATCTCTGCACTGATTCCCGTTGCTATACTTCAGTATCCCTCCTTTAAACATTATCCATACTTTTTTGCTTACTATTTGTTTAAAAAAATTTCGAAGGTTTGTGTCACCTCATACAAGCGTACAAGCGTTTTCTGTTTAGTAAACTCATATCCTCCTGCAGAAATAGAGGTGAAAAATCATACATCGTTATTTTTTAATTATTTTTTTTTTTGTTGGAAACAGCATGTTAACCTAAAAGGGCTCTTGTGTGATTTTCATACCGACTTATAAAATATTCGAGTGAAATAATGTTTAACTCCGCCCCTGCATCTTTTACATACTGATAGAATTCCCTTTGTAAAGAGATGAGTATAGAAAAGGACGTTTCCCTTTGTAGTTCTAACATGGAGTTATTGTACAAAGGCTGATAATAAACCGGGTAAGCAGCATTACCTATGTCAAAGCCACAATCTCAGTGATTCCCTCCAGGAATCGCTATTGATTAAATCGTACACTTTGTAAATTTAGATCTCCTCGTACTGACTCGTGTGTGGCAACACATAAAATTGTCAGAGGTTAGGTTTGGGGCCCGTCCACGATATAGCCTATATAGTGATGACATTGGTCGTTAAGCAAACAACTTAACCCAGGAGATTGTGTAAATGCGTGTATGGTGATACCAAAGACAGTAGATTAAGAGAGATGTACCACATTAATCTCACAGTCCAATTGATAAGTGGAGCCAGTGTGACGCCTGCTCGCTTATTAAATTTTCTTATTTTTTTGTTTTAATCGGCCTCGTACTGTCTCGTGTGTGGCAACACATAAAATTGTCAGACGTTAGTCTTGGGATCCGTCCACAATATAGCCTATATGGTGCTGACGTTCGTCGTTAAGCAAACAACTTAACTCAGGAGATTGGTGATACCAGAGACAGTAGATTTAGATAGATGTACCACATTAATCTTACAGTCCAATTGATAAGTGGAGCAAGCGTGGCGCCTGTTCGCTTATTAAATTTTCTTCTTTTTTTGTTTTAATCGGCCAATCTTAAGAGTCTTTACTAAGGTTCAAGGAAGGAAACTGCCACATAAATTATCCTGACCAACATAAATAACAAAATATTCCCCGTGAAGCCTCTCCCTTTTTCACACTCTCTGGCGGGTGAAGAGCCTTCCACTGGGTTACTAGCGTTGAGGACTTGAGTTGGTTTGGTTTAACCTCTAACATCAGCACTATATAGGCTATATTGTTGACGAGCCCCAAGACTGACGTCTGACAATTTTATGTTCCGCCACACACAAGACAGGGTGGGGATATCATGACTACTGCTCAGCTGGTCACATTAAAGTGACACCGACCCAACCAGTAGGGAGTGCAATCGCCAGGGCCTTTTGCGTCGGAAGCCGATGTTCTACCACCGCGCCCCCCTCCACTGGGTTACTAGCCACCGAATCTCAGCAGTGATTCCCGCTGCTATACTCCAGTATCCCTCCTTTAAACTTTCTCCATACTTTGTGCTTACTATTTGTTTTAAAAAGTTTCGACGTCACCTCATACAAGCGTTTTCTGTTTAGTAAATTCATAATTATCCTCCTGCAGAAATAGAGGTGAAAAATCATACATCGTTATTTTTTAATTGTTTTTTTTTTCGTTGGCAACAACATGTTAACCTAAATGGGCTCTTGTGTGGTTTTCATACCGACTTATAAAATGTTCAAATGAAATAATAATAAACTCCGCCCCTGCATCTTTTACATATTGATAACATTCCCTTTGTAAAGAGATGAGTATAGAAAAAGACGTTTCCCTTAGTACTTCTAACACGGAGTTATTGTACAAAGGCTGATAATAAACCGGGTAAGCAGCATTATCTTTGTGAAAATATTTAAGCCACAATCTCAGTGGTTCCCTCCAGGAATCACTATTGATTAAATCATATACTTTGTAAACCTTAGGTGTTAGAGTACTTAGAGAGCCTTAACGCCGCCTAACTTGTTAAGGAAATAAAGGAGATGGGCTTTTTAATATACCATTTTTACAGATAAAACTTTATATTGTGATTAATAATATTAAGGAACTGCCACATCTCGAAGTCGTTTATTTCACCTCTTTAGTTTGAATCTGTGATTCTTACTAACCTTTACAGATAAAAGTTTATTTTGTGATTAATAATATTAAGGAACTGCCACACCTCGAAGTCGTTTATTTCACCTCTTTAGTTTGAATCTGTGGCTCTTACTAACCTTCAAATTTAATCACGCTAGGTTCCGTCGCTAACATTATCTCTATTAGACAACTTTTATTGACAGTTGCTTAATGATCTCAAAAGGGGGAGGGGGTGCGTTCTTTCCTCTCATCGGAACTAGAATCACCATAATAACTTTGTCTAAGAAGAACTCAGCGTAAGACTTTGATTTAGCAACGGTTGTTTAATTTGAACACACTTACTAAAGTATTAAATTTATCTGCATGGAAAGGGATCATTTATCAATTAGGCAAATGGGTGATTATGACTTACTATACTAACTGTATCGGACTAATCAGGTTGGACATTCAAGACTGACGTCATGGTCCAAACTAACTCAATTCATCATTATTATCCTCAGTCTAAGAAAATAGCTACATCGCTATTCTTATTGGATCCGTGCCTTTAATATGCTGTGGGCGTTTTACTAGGCGCTCATTGTGAAAGATTCGCTGAAATTCGTTTCCTTGTGTTTATTTCTTGCTGCCCTTTCTTACTGCTGTAAACAAGATAAGAATCCGGAAAATATAATTAATGGAATCGAAGTTGAACGTGTAAATACATTTAAATACCTTGGAGTTGTGCTAGAGAATAACTCACATGGAAATATAATACAGATGTTATTGTCAATAAAGTTAAACCAAGGATGTACTGCTTAAGGAAACTCAGATCTCTCAAGATTAATCAAAATCTTCTGCAAATGTACTATTCATCAATGGTCAGCAGTGTATTAACTGTTGCCATTGTCTGTTGGGGAGGTAAAATCCAAAAACAAGACGAGAACAGACGGAACAAACTTGTAATAAAGGCAGGGGTGAATAGTAGGTAAAGAAAACAAGATGGCCTTGACTCATTTTTCCAACTGCGCACAACAAACAAAATGTTAAAAATCATAAAAGACCCAACACATCCATTGTGCAAAGAATATGAATGTAGACAAATTGAGCGTACAGAACAACAAAGACTCGAACATCCAGACTTTCAAACTCCTTTATATCAAAATCAATTACTTTTTTCAATGATAAACATAAAAGTACAATGCAGGATTAAAAATCTTCCGCGCGTGAACATATTTCTTAGATAATTCTACTATGGCCCTATTGTTTTTTTATAATGCATTACCGTTCTGCATTTTATACATGCATTAAACCAGAATATGTGCTTTATTGTAATTATATTTTAGGTAAAAGATAAATATAGATGGTTATAATATGACCCATTGTACATTCTTAAATTTAAGTTCTTGTCTATTCTTTTAATCATACAATACCATATATTTGTGGGTGGAGGTGGGTGTGTGGTTATAGTCATTGATGTGTGTTAGGATTTTTCTAAATATTCTACTTAAGAACACGTGCAATGTTCTCATCATATTCAATGTTAAGTCTAACATTTTTATTTTTATCATTCGTAATTGCATTTGTATATTTGAAATCTATTTACACAATCAAACCCTCATTCTACATAATTTTATGCCAATAGCGTTTGATTTATTGGCGATTTTGAGATATGATAAGTGATACATTTTCAATGACTTTTTTTTTCATTATATTGTATATACATTTTATTGTAAATGACCATGCCAATCTCATAACACTGGTGTAAATTACGATTTGGTTTAGATTACACACTCCCTTTCGTTATTGTTTTGTTTTGTTGTGTTTCTGTCGTTGTTGTTTGTTTTGTTTTGTTTTGTTTTGTTGTTGTTGTTGTTTTTGTGGGGGGTTGTTGTTTTTTGTTGTTGTTTTTTTGTCTTTGGGTGTTTTTCTGGCATGATGACTGATATCCGATTCCTACATCCTGGTTTTCGAGTGTAAAGAAAATGAAAGTTTGTTTCTCAACAAGTCACATAAAAGTCAATAAACACCCGTGTCTTCGGTAGTTCTTTTCTTTTGTACCTGAACCCTTGTCATTGGTATAGGCCTTGATCTAGACTTTTATTATTTTCTTTTGATTGCAGGTAGCCCTAAGTAAAACAGCTTTTTTCTGCTTTTGTTGTTGTGTTTTTTTTTTTGCCTGTTTGTTGTTGTTTTTAACTTTTTCAAAGAAGAAACGTCGCTGTAGCCTACAACTCGTCGTGAGCCTTCCTATTCTTATAATCATCTTAAGGCGAGTCGTAGGCTTGTCAAGTCGTTCTCGTAGGATCCCAGCAGTCAGTCTTTGGGTTTTATCATTAATTATTATACATCTCCCAGAGACGTAATCTAGATATTTCTATATCTTAATCCTCTAGTTCGGAATCGGAAAAGTGATAGAAATTCACACTGCTAGGTCTATCTCTTCCTAATTTTTAACAATGATAATTATTGAGAGGCGCTGGATCTATTATTCTAGTAACCAGAAAACCTTATTTTTTCATTGAATGAACTTAGAGGCGTTGTCGAGGCTGATTAACCCCATACCGCCAAACTTTTTTTGAACAAGTAGATTTAAACCGAGGAAATTCATTGGGATTGTAGGGTGTAAAAAGATAAATGAATAACTGCTGATTTCGAAGTGTGCTTAAAGTAAAACTTAAGAGTATTTTTCTTCAGAACGGGTAGGAAACAATAGGAACGTTTTTTAACAAATAAATAAATCACGTATGTTATAATCGCAAAAACAGTCATACTTTGAGAAACGTCAATAGGACGTCAGAATAACACTCTTTCATTAAATATTAATTTTTTGTTTTGTTGTTTTTGTCTGTTTATTCGACTGTATCTTTGGTTGAACGATTTTTAAATCATAGTTCCTGAATTTTTGAAACTTTGTAAAAGGAGCATCTTTATCTGTATAGAGCTAAAACTCAATTTTTTTTTTTTTTTGGACTGGGTTGGTTTTTCAGTCAGCCAGATTTCCTTGTCTTTCCAGAGGTTGGATGCCATGGTCTTCCATCTTTCTCGTTCAAGCGCAATCTCGCAGCACTCGTTGATTTTCATTCCATGCGAGTTCTCCACGTTCTTGACAGCTTATCCGCCTCTTTCCTCAAACTCTCGTGCCTTCCACCATACACTCTACGATCTTCTCCTGCAATGAAACGTGCCTTCTTCCATGTTCGCAGTATTTCGTTTTTCTCTCTTTCATTGTTTTGAGGAGTTGTTTTTGCTTGATATTTACCATCTCTTCTAGTATCTCAAGGTTTGTTTTCCTTTTTTCCAAGAGGCTCTTCTATTCTTCTATCAATCTACATCTCTAAAGAATATATTTTTCTTTCATTATCCGCAGAGTCCAAGTTTCACACCCATATATAAATGTCAACCAAATTTGCTTAGTCTTAGTCTTGTTTGAAGAGATAGATTTGAACTAGTAAAGATCGGCTTTAGTTTTGAAAAAAAATTGCTTTTGTCATTCCTATCCTTTTTTTATTTCTGTCTCATTTTTTTCCATCTTCTGTTATTAGCCGAAATATACAAAATTGTGAACTTGTTCCACACTTTTTCCGTAAATAATTACATTTATAACAGGTTCTTTTTTTTCTTTGAAATAGCAAGAGTTTTTCCTTTCTTAATATTTATCAGGAGGCCATTATGATTCACCTTCCTCTTTTACTACTGTCACAAGCCTTTGGAGATCGTTTTCACTTTCTGCCAGGATCACCGTATCATCGGCATATCGTGGGGCGCGCGGTGGTCTTGGGGTGAAACATCGGTTTCCTACGCAAAAGGTCTGGGTTCGAGTCCTGGCAATTTCGCTCAACAGTGGTTGGGTCGGCGTCAGTTTAATGTGATCGGCTGAGACATGAGTCATGCTATCCCCGCCCTATTTCGTGTGTGGCAGTACATAAAATTGTCAGACGTCCGTCTTGGGGCCCCTCCACAATATAGCCTATATAGTGCTGAAGTTGGACGTTAAACCAACTCAACTCAACTCAACTCGGCATATCGTAGGTTGTTAATTTTTACACACCAAACCTTTAGTCCAGGAGCATCTTCTTTTTCTCTAAAATGTGATTTGAATGGGTAAGAACCAATATTTGGAGCCAACATTTTTTTTGGGCAAAGAGAATAAGCACGTACCTAAACATCACTATGTCCATCGCGTGGGAAACGTTTATTACACGTTAACAGACACTATTTTATAGCGAAAATTATATTAAGTGCCTGTTTTCTAGTTTTTGCGCTTAATTTGGTCGTTTATACTTTGTTTGTTTGGATTATTTTAAAAAGATAAGAACGTTTTAGAAAGGAGAATACAATAATGCTGAGGGCGGGGGGAGGGGGAGGGGAGGATATATACGCACATCAAAGTCTTTTTTTTATTATCTTCTTTTTTTTTTTACTTCGTATTATTTTTCCTTCATGCAAACCCTATCTGGCTGAAACTTGTATGGACTTCTTAGAATTGATAGAAACAATAAAACTGTAATTTCTCCTTGGAAAGTCTTGGTCTGTTTCTGAAAGTTTATTAGTCATGATACTTAGAAAACAAAGTTGACCCACACGAGAACACATTTTACATGATGACATTGATTTGGTGTTAAAACAAACAAAATATTTGACACGACGGTGTTAGTACAACGTGACTGACTGAGACCGGTATTTCCGCTCTTTTTCGTGATTGGCAGCACGTAAAATTGCCAGATGTTAGTCTTGGGGCCCATCACGTGTAGCCTCCAACGTGAGAACATTGATGATGTAATACGTGTACTAAGAGAGCGCGCCCCTTGTACGTGTACAGAGAAAGGAACTACGGCTAGAATGGTTTACAACATTCCGTTATGTTATTCTGATATCCATGTACACCTGGAGATTAAAATTTAATATTACTTACTTACTTACTTATGCCTCTGGGTCCCCGGAGGAACATAGGGCAAAAGCAACAGCTCTCCATCTGACTCGGTTTTGGGCATCCCTCTTCAGTTCAGTCCATGTCCTGCCAGCACTCCTAATCTCTGCCTCCATACTTCTTCGCCTAGGAGAACGAAAAAATGCCTCGCACACCTCCCCCTAATACCTTTGTATATTGTGCTCAATAGCAGGGCTGCTTTTGACTTAAAGGAGTCATATCGCGTTGATCTATAATTCTTTCTAAGGGATGAGTGTAAATATTTTATTTAAAAGATAAAAGGCTGAAGTCATCAAATCTGTAACAAATTTTATTCCATTTGTATTGGTTTAAATGATTTAGATTTTGAGACAACTGTCAAAGTAGTGCGATTTTATGAGCTGAGAAAACCATTGCGACTCCGTTGAGTTAATGGTGGTATTTATTCGTACAGTACTCGTTGATCTGCCAACCCATGTTTACTTCAAGTCGAAGAGATGAACACATCCTGTTTTGCTTTTACCGTGGTCTAAATTATCAACAGCAGCTGTGGTGTACATATTTTTTGTACTTATGACAAGGAGGCAGAAAAGGTCTTCGAATCCATACATCTAGATTGCTCAAATATGTCTGTCAGTGCATACATCAAGAACTTTGTCATATAACATTGAGGAACTTACCTTTTCACCATATCGCCTCCATGACATGTGTATTCTGAGACGGGGGTTAAGGTTCCCTAACTGTCTCTGTGTAAAACTATCAGACGTTAGTATTGGGTCCCGTCTACATTGTAGCTTACTGACGTTGGACGTCAAACAAACAAAAAAGCAAGCCTCCGTGATCCTGACAGCCTGGATTTTGGATTACATATTATGCAACACCTGAAGATCGCAGTAGATCTAGAGCTTGTAATAATTGGCTGGTGATAAGGCGCGACTCCATCTTGAAGGGAAGGTTTTCCCCTAATTGAGGATATAGGCAGAGCTAGATCAAACTATTCCTGACACGTGTGGTGTGTATTCCTAGAAATATTATTTTTAATTATAAGCTGGACCACCTAGGTCTATTCAGTTTCTAAAAGGCGATAAGGGGTCGTTCACAAACCATCTGGACAGCTTTGGGGGCAGGGGGGAGGGGGGGAGGCAACAGTGTGTCCAACAGTGTGTCCAAGTGGACAAATTAATAGTTATAAGTCATACAAATCAGCATTTAAATATTTTGGGTATTTGTTGTTGTTTTTTTTCCATTCCACTTCCATATCTAATGCTCATCACTTTTGTCATGGGTTTGTGATTTTGTTTATTTGAAACTCACCAATTTATTCCAAAGACAAGCATATTAGATATATTTTAACTGTGATGATTCTTTAGCTTGACAGAGATCGTAAAATTATGTCCACATGGTTTGTGAACGGCCCCTAAACATAGGATGTAAATCAACAAAACTGACAGTTGGTCCTCAGAAAATCATAAAATGAAATATGTGTTGATTAAAATCAGTATTATGCTTCGGTATGTTATGAATTAGAGAATAAAAGTCTAGAGCTTGTCCATTAGTGGGAGCTGTAAGATAAGAACACATTACCGTATTAAACAATGCAGACGCGGGTATTCGAACGCGGGGGAGAGACGGGTTCATTAAGAATAACAAAGAATTCCCGATAAAGGCTTTCGTGAGATGCTGCCTAGTTATACGTGTACAGTGTATATCATACTTGACGCGTGGAGAGTGCAACTCTAAGAATAATTGCAGAATATCATGAAACATGTGATAGACTCCATTACATGCTTATTAGCCATTAGATCAAGAAGAAAACACCATTGTTCACGTTTTAATGGATACCCTCCCACTGTGGCATACCAAGTAATGAGCAAGTGAAGCAGAAAGACTGGCCAAAGAAGGAAAGAAGTTAACATAGGTTCTATAGCGGCCATTCATTAGTTTCCTAAATAGCCTAGTATCCAGGAAGTAGATTTTTTCTTGGGGTCTTAGTAGTGAATGGTTTATGAAGAACCTACATCACGACAACCTATGCCAGAACTGCCATCAAAGGAATATTTTTTTTTCAAAACTGAATAAAATAAGTATTAAAAAAAAACACCACACCATGAACAATATCCTCCGGAAAGATGGATTGCATTTTCGGTTAAAAACCGGATACTGCTTATTAAAAGCACACAGCTACACACACACACACCCACAATACAACTGGAAACAAGATGTCCCGATGTGCGAATGTGGAACCCGAAAAAAATATGGTGCGTAGATTTTTGCAAGAATGTCCAAACTGCAAGACTAGGATAAACCAGTTGTGGTGGCCAACAACAAACCTAGCAAAATCTGTGAGGAATCCGAGACGCCTCCCATCTCGTAACAAAGTACATCGAGCAAGCGAGAACGATAGCATGTCGTGGAGAGAGCAAGGGCAAGACGTCGTGAGCTCTCGGGTTTTAGCTTCATCAGAC
>RQTK01000175.1:391932-393911 GCA_003991915.1 Elysia chlorotica
TTGGATGTGGTTCTCTGGGCGGCAAGGGGCGCAGAGACACGGGCCATCAACTCAAGTAAGTTAATCTTGATTTCGGAATGCGAGATTGTGCCAAGATTCTTCTGTAAAATCCTCATGATAAACGAAGCAATGTGTGTACGCGACATCAAAATCTAACAATATTCAGAAAAGAGGGAAACATATTTTTTAAGGTTGTAAAAAACGATAAGTTGGGAGAAAAGTTTACAAGAAGTTTAGCGAAGTGTTGAGGTAACTTACTTGAATCGTTTGGTAAGAGTAACTTGATGATTTTCAGCCACGTGTTGCAAAACGTGTGGAAATAGACGATTGAATTATTTTCACCCATTTTTATTACTTTTTAAATAAATATTTAGTAATTTTCAGCACATTGCAAAATCGTGGTGTCTATTAACTAGTGTGTGAAAAATAAAAAGAAGACTCGACGTTCTTTCTACTATGATCTTTTTCGAAAAACAATCACAGCCTTTCTCGTAAATTCAGTACGAAATCAATTTGGGAAGAAAGGACATTAATCTGATTATCGAGAAAATTTGATTAGTACATAATAATTACCTCACGATATTTCATATTTTACTTTGCGCAATAATTATTTTTAGATTTTTTATCTATATTTTCTATGGAGACTCCTCTTTCTACTCTTTTTCTCTTTTTCCCCTTTACAAGAAGCTTTATTTTCGACAACGCTTGCTGTCATAATGACTGTTGCAAAATTAGCATAAGGGGTCGCTTAGAGAGGTTGTTGCTTAAACAGCAGTGCGGAACAGCGGGATCGGTTTGAAAGAGAAAAAGAAAAGATCTATGTACTCCATCTGACAGAGAATAATCATCAAAGGTTCATATCGTGCGCGTTTTTACACAAGAAGATAGAGTCGTGTTTAAATTAGTTTAATTGCAAATCACAAGCGCGCGCGCACACACACAAACACCAATACAGTCAGTAGCGTTAGGTAGTAGTAGTAGTAGTAGTAGTAGTAGTAGTAGTAGTAGTAGTAGTAGTAGTAGTAGTAGTAGTAGTAGTAGTAGTAGTAGTAGTAGTAGTAGTAGTAGTAGTAGACACAAGCGCGCGCACACACACACAAGCACCAATACAGTCAATTTTGCACTCAACATAGACTCATAAGATCTTCCTTATGAAACTAGGAGCTTTTCTCCTGACAAAAACGTTGTTCACTTTTTTAAATTCTTATAGCTGCATTAAACCTATTTATTGAAAATGTGGTTATTCATTTTATTTTATTTTTGCCTTGCAATTATTTACTATCATCTGCTGCAACATTAAGGTTTGTTCCACTCCAGTAGAACATATAGCATGCATGGTACTTATACCTATACATCTTGCATCGACAAAGAATCAATCTGAAGCTAAGAGTGACATGCTATTAGAAATTCACGTAAGCGCATAGCATGGCAAAGCAGTATAAATTTAATTGTTTCAATATAGAAAAACAGGATTTTCTCAAAAGACAATGACAACTATTTTAGAAAAGCTACAACTCAAATAAAAGAAACTAAGTGCTGATCGAATGAGAATATCTCTCTCTCTCTCTCTCTCTCTAAATCCACAAGTATACAGCGCGTGTTGGTTTTTAGGTTTGATGCTTGATTGTGTCCCATCAGGCTGGGAAACTAATTTTTTTTCTGTACTTGTGGGAAGAGGATGTGTGATTGGAAAACGTTGCTGTATACTTTACTGTCGATATTGATGCCTCGTTGTTTTAATGTTTGTAGAGTACCGACCTTTTCGATGAGCCATGCGTTCAAGGGAAAGAGAGAGAGAGGGAGGGAAAGAGAGAGATAGATAGATAGATAGATAGATAGATAGAGAGAGAGAGAGAGAGAGAGAGATAGAGAGAGAGAGATAGAGAGAGAGAGAACAGATGACAGACACACAGACAAAGACAGAGACAGAAATATGGGGTTTTTTTTTGGGGGGGGGGGGAAGTTAAAAAAAACGGGAG